>JXCR01105210.1:50842-113871 GCA_002079205.1 Phalaenopsis hybrid cultivar
GAGTCCATAGGATCAAACCCGAAGTGATTTGGTTGAGTCTAGGCAGAGATCTTAAGGTTTTAGTGTGGACGGTTCTCGGTTAAGGCTATTGGGGACGATGAATGGATGCCGTCTATCCTCGCGTGTATTGAATGGACGGTAGAGATCAAGCCGGATGGTCATCTGAGGCGATACAGCGTGATGCGTGGCAGCTGACTTAGAAGGCGGCGTCAAATGGGAGCGCGCCGTGTGGCTTTTCGACGGATTCGAGGATCCAGTCAGCCCGCGTTTGAATAAATAAATAGGGATATTTAAAAAATTCAGAAAATAGCTATTAAANTATGATGATGATGAAGAAGAAGAAGGCGATGGCGAGGAAGGCGATGAGAATTGATATTCTTAGGAGTTTAGTTTGGTTTGTTTGTTTGTTATTTTTTATTATGTCATTACTTGATGTCATTTGAAATGGTTGTGGTTAAAACTTTCATTTTGTGTCATGGACCTAAATTGTAAGAGTAACAGTAGATTTTACTTTTTCTACATTTTTATTATTTTTATTTTTAGTTTCTGTCTTTGATTCTCAATGAATTCTTTACAATATATTATGTTATGTTTCATTTAATGCTTTAAAGCATGTATGTAATTTTAAAGTTAGTACCTACAGTGTAACAAAGCCCAATTTAATACTCAGAAATCCTCTACAAGTTAGTTTTTATTTTTATGCATTAACTATTTTCTTTCGCCTACTAAATTTTATACTAAAACATTTTTAAATCACTTAAAAGCTTAAGTTTGGTGCAAAGAAAAATTTCTTTAAAAAAAATAAGTAAACTAAATTTTATTTGTCCTCAATTAACTATAGTTTTAAAATTATTTAACATGACCTGAGATATTGAGATCTAACATTAAATGATTATACTGATGTTTATGAATATTATGGTAAATTTAGGCAAAAACTTTTAATAATGAAGGTCAATTTTTAAGTTAAAGATATTTGGTATGAAAAGATAAGACTATGTTTTCCTATTTAAAGTAAATGAAATTGTATTTTTGAAGTATTAAGAGTTTTAAAGTTTCATGTAAGAAGAAAAGAATGAAACTTTATGAAAAATCATAAACTAATATGAATTTATAAAGTAAAGAAAAGTGAAGAGTTTTGACTTTGAGAAGATGATAATGAAGTTCAAAATTATTAAAGGCTATCCAGATTTGGGAGATTTTAATACACCAAAATAATATGTTATTTTAAGTATACATTTTATGCTTATTTTTGGTGATACTGCACTTTAAAAAATGGTATTTTCATATTTTTGTTGCAGGTATATCAAATTTATGCATTTGGAGCAAAAAAGCAAAAAGAACGAAATTTGGAGCCAAAATAGCAAATTTTGGAAATTTTGGCGCCAGATGCGTTATTTTACAAAGAGCTGGCGTTAGATGCGCCAGATTGGCACCAGATGTGTCATTTTACAGAGAGCTTGTGCCATAACCCATAACAGTGCGGACTTAAGCAAATTGGTGCCAGATGTGCCAGAACTAGCGCCAGAAGTGACAAAACCCAGAACAACGCGAACTTAAGCAAGCTGGCACCAGATGTGCCAAACCTAGTGCCAGATGTGTCAGAACTAGTGCCCAATGCGCCAGAGATGACTTTTGAGGATTAAGGAGATTCAAGACAAATTTTACGTGAATTTTTGAAANTAAGGGTATTTTCATGTTTTTGTTACATGTATATCAATTTTAGGCATTTGGAACAAAAGTAGCGAAAAAGACGAAATTTGGAGCCAAAATAGCAAATTTTGGAAATTCTGGTGCCTGATGATCCAGATTGGTGCTAGAAGCGCCATTTGAAAAAGAGGTGACATCAGAAGCACCAAAACTCATAACAGTGCAGTCTTAAACAAGTTGGCGCCAGATGCACAAAAACTAGTGCCATATATGACTTTTTGCAGATTAAGACAGTTCAGGATGAATTTTACACAAATTTCAAAAGGAGCCCTTGTTCTAAACACCCCTTGTAGTGATTCAATACATTTAGACACTTTGAAAGATTCTTTTATGAAGGGATACGTCTCTTGGATCAATGGACGTGTCTTTTGAATTCAAAAGGGTTGATTTTTGGATAGAATTTTGGAGGGAATTTTGAATTCTATTAGGAGGGAGGCAGCCTTTAATAAAAGAGAGGGAAGTCTAGGGCAAAAGAGAGTTTTTTTGGTGTGTCATGTAAGGGGGGTGAAAGAGAGAGAGAAAGTCAAGGGCTTGGAGATTTTCTTCAAGGATTGTAAGAAGAGAGAGAAGGTGAGAGATTTCTTCTGCATTACACNCGGTATCCTTCCAGCCTAACCATGAAATTAGGGACCAAACTCTAGATTACTGAATGTTTTTTATGCACTTGGAAGAGGGTAAAAAATAGGATTGCTCTTATTTGACACAAAATAATTTATTTTTGTATTCAAATGATTTTAATTTCTTCAGAATTCATATACTCATTGTAAAGGGGAAGGATGCTTTCTTAAATTTGAACTCTTTGTCAAATTTTATTTGCTTATGTCATGTTTATTTTGTTTGATTTTGTTGTTTTATAGTGTTGTTGTTGTCATTTTCTCATATTGAGGTTTGCCTTTTCTACTTCAGAATGTCGTCCCTACAAAACAGAGTTAGGTCATCCTAATAACATGCAAAATAAATCTAAAGCATAATTTATCTCATGTCTTCAACAAACCTGCAAATCACCCTAAACCCTAAAGCAAAATAAATCTAAAGCATAATTTATCTCATGTCTTCAACAAACCTGCAAATCAGAACAACATTAGCCATGAAATCATGTCTTAAATTTTCAATTTAGTTAGTTGAATAATTTTTAGACGATCTGCTCAAGATGTCTATGGTTCGGTCATCCTGGGGCTGTAAGGGTATTCAAATCTATAAAGTTTGAAAGGTCTTTAAACCAGAACCAAAAGTTTCTTACCAGCAACCACAGATTGCGTCGTCCAAGAGATCTTCGTAGATCTGAACACAGAAGTTTAAGTTACATTCGGTGATCTTTGTTCATTAAAGTTCAGTTTAACTTTTTGTGTCATATTCAAATTTTAAACCTTGGAAAATTTTAGGTTGTTTACGATTTATTATTCGAATGAATTTTTTCATTTTTTTGTTTATTTTTATTTAGGATGACCCGATCAAGATCCCATATTTCTGTCGTCTCGGGTCATTATGTTAGCGGTTTCATTTACCGCAAGTGGTTGGAGGATATTTTGTAAGAATTTTTAAGTTTAGGTTTAAGTTTTAATGTCTTATAAAATGGATTTTATGTCATTTTAATTTCATCATGAATTTCATTTTATTTATGTCGGTTGAATTTAGATGTGAAATTGAATCATCATTTTAGGTCATTATGTCATTTATTTTAGGCCTGATGTCAGTTAGACCAAAGGAAATTTGATTAAAGCCTAATAAATTAGACTTAAAATTTAGGTTCAATATTTGTATAACCTAAAAGAGATTTAATTTTGAGTTTGAAATTTGTCAGGTTTTAAGTTTTAGGTTTAATTGGGTAGAACCTAAGTTTACGAAGCGAACCTAAATTTTAATGTCATGTAGGTTCAATTTGGATAGAACCTAAGATTTGGGGTGGTTTAGGCCCAATTTAGGTAGGACCTAAATTTTAGTGTCATTTAGGTTCAATTTAGGTAGAACCTAAAGTTTAATGTCATGTAGTTTCAATTTGGGCAGAACCTAAAGTTTAAGTTATTTTAGATCCAATTTTGGTAGGACCTAAATTTTGATGAGAATTAGATTCAATNTTTAGTGTCAAGTAGGTTCAATTTGGGTAGAACCTAAAGTTTAAGTTATTTTAGATCCAATTTTGGTAGGACCTAAATTTTGATGAGAATTAGATTCAATTTGAGATTGAATCTAAGGTATGGGATGATTTAGGTCCAATTTAGGTAGGATCTAAGATTTAACGTTCCTAGATTCAATTTAGGTAGAATCTAAGGTGTGAGGTGGTTTAGGTCTTATTTATGTAGGACCTAAAGTTTATGTTATTTAAATTTAGTTTAGGTAGAACCTAAAATTTAATATGATATAGATCTAATTTAGGTAGATCCTAAGGTTTGCTGTGAATTAGATTCAATTAAGGTTGAATCTAAAGTATGGAATAATTTAGGTTCGATTTAGGTAGGACCTAAGATTTAGATTGACTTAGGTTCAATTTGAGCTGAACCTAAGGTTTGAGTTTACTTAGATTCAACTTGGGTTGAACCTAAGGTTTGAGTTCATTTAGGTAGAACCTATAGTTTAAGTTTATTTGGCTTGACTTAGTTTCAATCTGGGTTGAATCTAAGATGTAGGTTGACTTAGCTAATTTGGATTGAACCTATGATTTAAGTTAGTTTAGGTTCAATTTGGGTTGAACCTAAAGTTTATCTTGACTTAGGTTCAATTTGGGTTGAACCTAAGGTTTAGTTTGACTTAGGTTCAATTTGGGTTGAACCTATGGTTTAGGTTGAAGGAATAAGCCTAATTTTATTAAGGCTTAATCGATGTTTTAAGTCTAATTTAGGTTAGANAAAAATTCTTCACTGGATTGATCAAATAAATTGTGATCTGTGATTATTCTTGATTTGGTTGAAGAAAGAAGATGAATAGATGTCATCCATTTCATATTATTGAAATCAATAGTGGTAATCTAGTTGTATCCTTGTTCATGGATTTTAGCACGCAATTAGTAGTAGTCTGGTGTCTAATTTGAATCTAATAGGAAATGACAACATGTAAATCACATAAACAATCGACTTATTATGAATAAATAATCCTTTCAATATAATTAACAAAACTAAATAAATTTACTAAAAATAAAAAAAAGTTTAACAAATACGTTATAGATTCATAAAAAATAAACAAAAATTGTAAAAATAAAATAGAATATTAATTAGCTATTTGGTTTATTTTGTTGGAAAACAACTATTTTGCAGCTATTTCTGGATAAATGACAAATATGCCCATGTGCAGTAATATTGTCTGCAATAGATTGTCATGGCAATATATTTAATACTTGAGAACAAAAATCTACTTCAAAATAGTAAAAAAATAAGATATACACCTCACTTAATAGTGAGTATCAAGATTGCTATAAAAAAAATTACTAAAATTACATTTAAAAATATGATAATATTAGCTTAAAAATGTTGACGACTTATGTCACAATCTATGTTGTCCTCCAAACATACCATCCAACCCAGATCACTATCAGCAGTGAAATCTATCAAACTGTCTACCCATCAGAAGAAGTCACATTTCTCTGTGGTTCTCTGTGGGCACCTGTAGAACTATCTTCCATAGCTATGTGCCTGACTTGAAGCTAGTAGGGAAATCTGAAGTCACAGTGGTAGAGCAATCATTGGGAGGTATCTGAAATTATGGAGCTTATCTTCCCAAAATGATTCAAAAAACAATTCATTAGTCATAACACAAGTATAAATTGATAAAAGCAGTAATCAATTACAGATTTGTGCTAGAGAGAAAAACAGCCAAATCAGATATAAATACAGAGCAACATATAGATTGTTCATGCTAGAAATAAAAACATCCAAATCAGATATCCCATGAAACAATAAAAAAAAACCAAAGCCTCTAAACAATAACTCCACAAAATCAATTGTCCTTGCCGTCCATAAAAAACGTAAATAGTCGACCCTACGATCAGAGGGCATCTTCATGAATATTTGTTTGTGGGTCGGGTCCTCCAACAACTTCAAGGAGCTCATATACAATGGTTTATCCCCATAAACATCGGGATATGTCTCCAAAACTTGGAGAAAGTCGTCTATGGAGGTGTCATGTGAAGTACCAGCCTGAATTGTGCACGCTTCCACCAATTTTGTTATTTAGTTTCTGACGAACACAACTTCTTCTTATTTCCTTTTCCCCATCTAAAGCCACTTTGACCGGCATGTGGACTCCAGCTCCTTTTGATTTAAGTTTGGACCTTCACCGGATCAACTTACCTGCTCGGTCTCTAAGTACTTTAGTATGCTTGCAAACTCATGATCACTTGGGGTGAACGCATGAGTGTTAGTTGCAATAACCCCACTGAACATACAGTCCAAATTCTCCTCAATGTCAGCCTCAATGCCATTGAATTTGAATTTCTTGATGACTGGCACTGCCTGCGACAAATGGACAACTTTATTACTTAAAATAGGTTATTGAGATAAAGAATGGAAAAACAAGTAAAAATTATATAGGTTATTACCTCTAATTTCTTTGTCCACCAGTCCTCTGAAGCATCTATTGTCTATTTCATTGGATCACAACCCAAGCCCTTGGATCCCCATTTTGGTTCATTCCATAATTTTTAGTCCTTGTTCTGCTAATCCCACTTATGTTTAAGTTGCAGCCTGCCGTACTCCCTTCTTGATATTTCCTTGAACTTTATCATAATTTTTTGCCACCCTTCTTTATTAAAATAGATGGTGGGTCTATTTTTAAGCTCAACCTCTTGAAGACAGATGTATCAAAATATAAGTTTGGCTTCCCTATCCCAATTGCTAACGACTTACTTCTTTAGTTTTAACCATTGCTTTACAAGCACAAAAAAACAAGACATTAAAATTTGATAGCACAACAACAAAAAAATAGCCACCCATAACCACAAACCCAACCCACAGACCACCGCCCAAGCCCACAACTACACAAATACACTACCCACAGCTACCCACAAACCCAACCAACAGATCACCACCCAAACCCAACCACACCACACAACCACATAGATACACAACCCACAACACCTCAACCCACTACTANGTTTTTAATTTAAGTTTGGGTTTATATGGATTAAAACTAAAAGTTTAGGGTTTGACTTGAGATTTTGTGAACTGAACTCATGGGGTTTTGGTTTTGGGTTTGGGTTCATGTGGATTGAACCCAAATATCTAAGGTTTGATTTGAGTCCAATTGGGGTTTGACCCAAAGATTTCTTATTCTGACTTAGGCCTATGTATGTTGGGCCAAAGTATAATGTGGGCTCATTTGGGTTGAACCCACAGGGTGGATTTTTGACTTGCATCCATATAAGTTTGGACCCAAAGGTTTAAGTGCGGTTGACTAAACCCATTGTTGGTTAGGGTTTAGGTTTACCCTAGGTCTAATTTTGGAATCTTAACCTAAGGACTATGATCAAGTCAATCCTATTGGTCATTCAAGGCAAATATCCGAGCCTAAGGGATTTTAGGGTTATATTTGTAAATTTAAAAATTTATAATTTTAACCCTAAGAAGAAAAAATGTCATTTTAAATTTTCCAAAGGCTAAAGATTGTCATTTTAAGGTTTAACATTGTCACTCTAAATTTTCTAGCCATTTTTCTAATTAATTTCTATTTTTTTTATTTTTATAATTATTTTTGGAAATAATTACCAAATTTGGTCAAAATTGGTAAATTTTGCTATAGAGATTTTTCCTGACCTTGCAAAAATCAGGGAACGTTCCCTAGGATAACAGGATTAATCCCTAAAAATTTTATCATTTTTGAATTGATAATTAATTTTTAATAAATAAATTAGTTCACAGAGGTATTAACTAATTAAAAATTAAATGTAATTCATTAATTTCAAATTTCATTTTTAACATTTTCCTCTGTCTTTGTTGAGTTTCAAGATATTTTATTTTATTTTTAGGATTTTCCTTNAAGGTATTAACTAATTAAAAATTAAATGTAATTCATTAATTTCAATTTTCATTTTTAACATTTTCCTCTGTCTTTGTTGAGTTTCAAGATATTTTATTTTATTTTTAGGATTTTCCTTTGTCAAGTTATGATTTTTCAATGCTTAGAAAGATTTTCTGAATTTAACTAAATCATACTTAAACCATTTTCCATACAGCGTTGACTCGAACCTTGGACTCGCCAAAGGAAGGCATGGCAGCGTTTGATTGGAGAAGATTTCCACGTGAGCAGCCACGTGGTCCGCGGTTTCATACTTTGTATACAGATGAATGTTTGGTCCGACTAGATCACCGCCGTCCATTTTTAATACATAAAAATGGATGGAATCCAGTCGCATCCCCAATGTCTTTTATCCTGTAAACTGTTCATGTTTAGGGCATAAGATCTCCCAAAATCTTGCATCAAACTTAATTATTTTTGTTCCTAAAGCTTCATCACATCAAAATGAACACATCTATATGGATATTTAGATATGGTGTGATAATTTCTTTCACAAAAGTCCAAACTGAGCCCCATTTTTGAATTTTAGAGCACATACCTGGTCTCGAGAGGTGAGGCATCAATCGAGCTTGACAAAAACGGCCTATGGGTCCTTGCAAAGCTCCCCTTAAGTTTAATTTGGAGAGAATTTAGTTTGAGTTATATCTAAGCTGAAATGGCCTCACAGTTTCACCTAATAGTAGGTTAGAGCTTGCGGGAAAGTCAAATTTTGATTGGAAACTTCTTCGTTAAGGTCAGTGATGGTGTTGGAGTGGTTTGATTGAAGCTTGAAAACGTTTTGTGTTGGTCCAAAAAACTGTCCTATTTCAGGGGTGATAGATTGAGGCTCCGTGGTGGTTTGTAGGTTGGGATGATGGGGGATTGAATCCTTATGTTATGGGGAACAAGTTTGGTGTTAAGTATTTCAGGGTTTGGGAGTTGTAGGTTCTTTTTCCTTCTTTTGGGTAGCTGATCTTGACTTTCTATATATAGAGATGTAAAGTACAATGTATGTGATTATATTTATAATATTTTAATATGGGATACTATGCAAGTATATGTATAGTTATCAAGTAATCTAGAACTTTCTGATTAAGTCCCGAATATTAAACCCATAGGAAGGATTAGTTTTAGATAACAAAATACTTAGCAATATATATTCTTATTCAAACTTAAGATGCAATAATAAGAATAAAAGTTCGATTCTTTTTGTAATTTTTGATAATTGAAAATAAAGTAAGCAAGTACTTAACTTAACTAAAATACTTGCAAGATGAAGGCAATATAAGTAAAATATTTTTTTTCCTCATCATGAATCAGTGATAAACTTTGAAATTCAGTTGTGGAAGTATGCTAAATTTTTTGTGCCAAATAGGAGCAATAACATTCTTTAACCTTACTAGAGATGCTATAAAGAACATAAGTTAATCTATAGTTTGAATGGCCTTGAAGACTGGCTAGGTAGGGAAGAGACTAGCTGTCACTCTAGAGTACCCTCTTCTCCCTCCACCTTGGGGCTAACATCTCCTATCAAAACCTAAAACTATAAATCAAATTGAGGGCTTTAGCCTGTCACTTTAAATTCCTCTAATTATACACCCTTGAAAATATATTTCCCTTTTTATTTGCACTCAACCCCATGAACTACATTCTCATTCATGAAATCAATATGTGATTCCAACCATTTGTTGAGTAAGACAATACCATCTCAGATCTTACATGCTCTCACAACATTTTTTAACATCTTAATTGGCCAAATCAAGAAGTAAATGAAGTGCAAGGTCTTGAATCGTCACAACTTCTTCCAACTTTAAATTCTAATACTTCACTCAACTTTCTGTCAATATTTAATCACTTATCATTTTAATGAAAGAGATAAAGAAAACTACTCAAAATCCATGGAGAAAACACAACTACACATGAGTTTAAAAGTAGAAATCATGCTCNCACTTAAACCATTTTCCATGCAGCACTAACATCTCCTATCAAAACCTAAAACTATAAATCAAATTGAGGGATTTAGCCTGTCACTTTAAATTCCTCTAATTATACACCCTTGAAAATATATTTCCCTTTTTATTTGCACTCAATGCCATGAACTACATTCTCATTCATGAAATCAATATGTGATTCCAACCATTTATTGACTGAGACAATACCATCTCAGATCTTACATGTTCTCACAACAGTTTTTAACTTCTTAATTGGCCAAATCAAGAAGTAAATGAAGTGCAAGGTCTTGAATCGTCACAAATTCTTCCAACTTTAAATTCTAATACTTCACTCAACTTTCTGTCAGTATTTAATCACTTATCATTTTAAGGAAAGAGATAAAGAAAACTACTCAAAATCCATGGAGAAAATACAACTACACATGAGTTTAAAAGTAGAAATCATGCTCACAAATAAGAAATCTAAATTAAAAACCAAGTGTAGTTATAAAGATAAACACTTATCTTAAGTTCTCTTCACCAAATGTCTTGAAGTTCCTTTGAATTATCTTTCTTCTCTCACAATACAAACTAACACTCAAAATAAAATAAAATAAAGTTAAGATGGGCGGCGATGGCTATTGATAATTTTAGTGGTTGGTTGCTGACCCCGTCTTTTTTAAAGTCTAAATCTTTTCTTATAAAAATCTAAGGGGTGTTTTGGTGTCTCTTCAAAAAGGTGTCTTCATTCAATGAATCTTCTAGAAGTTGTCTTCGCAAAAATTAATTGAATGAATTTTTGTGTCCATGGGCTATTTCCCACATTTTTCTCAAGTTTTGCTTCAAAAACCCCTTCAAAAATCTGCTCTAATTAAATATGTCTTCAAGTAACTAACTTTGGCGCTTAAGCGCGAGGTACTTAGCNTCTGCTCTAATTAAATATGTCTTCAAGTAACTAACTTTGGCGCTTAAGCGCGAGGTACTTAGCGCTTAGTCGTGGATGCTATGGCGCTTAGGCGCCTCAGTTCATTTTTGCACATTTCTTCATTTTTGCTCCGAATTTGACCCTTTTTCACTCCTTTTAGTATTTTCCATCCATTTGATTAGACCTACAAGAAAAACACACAAATACCTTTCATTAAAGCATAATATCTCAAAAATAAGTATAAAAATGTGTACAAAAACACTATATATTTTAGGTGTATCAGTAGCTCTCGGGTTGGATTATTTATAATCATAGATAAGCCATGGTTGAGCTTGAATTATATTGGAGGAAGATGGAGGTAGCTCAGGGAAGATCAGGGATTCCAAGAAGATCAAATTTCGGTTGAGCATCATTGTGTTTATCATTTCAATGGTGAGCTTATTATGAGCTTAAGTATAGTGAAGAGAATGGCTTGAGCAAGGCTATCTTTCCATTGGATGGGGAGTGTGGTGGATAAGGATCTCATGTGAGCTGGATTATCCTCCCTNGTTCAAGAAGATCAAATTTCGGTTGAGCATCATTGTGTTTATCATTTCAATAGTGAGCTTATTATGAGCTAAAGTATAGTGAAGAGAATGGCTTAAGCAAGGCTATCTTTCCATTGGATGGGGAGTGTGGTGGATAAGGATCTCATGTGAGCTGGATTATCCTCCCTNTTATTTTGATTATTGTGTTACTCACTCTTACATTGGATGTATGTTCTAATATTAATATTCAAACTTTTGAGTTTGAAGATTCTGAATCTTATTTTTGTTTTCATGTACGAGTTATTTAACTTATACCGATTTTGCTATAACAACACAACAATACATGTGCAAAAATTTCTTTTTATCATACATTGTTACATCACAATTGCTGTATAAATATACAAAACAAATAGACACACAACTTTCCATATTAGCTTCTACGCAGCAGCTTTTGGCACAGATGCTGCGCAACAACCTTTAAAGAAACTACAGTTGTCCCAAATAGACCATCAGACATTTAGATGTAAAACAGGATAGAATTAGTTTAATAAAAAAAAACATGAAACTGTAAGATATTAGAAGAAAGAATTGTATTTATGAAAGACATTCTTCAATTTATGAAAATAAAATTTTTTTTTATATAAACGTTTCTTAAATTTAAATTCACCTAATGTTGTTGGCCGTCATACAATGAAATTTTTTTTTTGTCCAGACTTTGGACATAGCTTTACGTGCGGACTCCTAGTAATATNACTGGACGTAGCTTTACGTGCGGACTCCTAGTAATATGCCGTCACGTGTGTTATATTGGCCCACCTAAAAAATAAAATTAAAGTGGAATCTCAAAGGTTATTAGAGTAACACCGTAGAAGTTATTTGAGTGGAACTGCGGGTGTTATTTAGAGGGTTGTTGGGAGTTTATTGGCTTATTAACTCCAATAATGCCGTAATAATCCCTCAATAATCCCTTAATAATCTCCGCGGTTTCACTCTAATAACCTCTTATAATAACCCTTGCAATAACCCTCCAACAACCCCTAAATAACTCCCAATAACCTCTACGATTTCACATCACTGCAATAACCACGACAATAACCATCTAATAACCTTCGCAGTTCCACTTCAATAATCCTTTACATTAACCCCCATAATAACCCATTAATAACCCCTTAATAGTCTTCACATTTTCACTTCAATAACCCCCAACAACCTTCATGATGTAACACACGTGGTGAGATATTGTTATATTGCTGGAATTCACATGTAGAGCTACAGATATTATTTTCCTACAATGATTTATTCTTAAGAAGAGTGCAATTTTGAGAGGATATATGAGTAAAAGTCGCTTCATTTCTCTTGGTATTTATCCCTGTTCTTGCACATGTACTTCACTATCCATTCTCGTTCTATGCCCGTTGCATATGTTGTGATTGATTGCTTCGTCTGACCTNGTAACCCCCAACAACCTTCATGATGTAACACACGTGGTGAGATATTGTTATATTGCTGGAATTCACATATAGAGCTACGCCTGGAGTCCAGGTAGATAATTTTTTCATACAATGATTTATTCTTGAGAGAGTGCAATTTTGAGAGGATATATGAGTAAAATTCGCTTCATTTCTATTGGTATTTATCCCTGTTCTTACACATGTACTTCACTATCCATTCTCGTTCTATGCCCGTTGCATATGTTGTGATTGATTGCTTCGTCTGACCTCTAACCCCCGACACTTACTCCCGATCGTTCTCGGGGAATCCGATAATTCTGAGCCTAATTTTACCCTGCATCTCATACTGTCTTCATCTCCTATCCTTTCTCCCGATCGCCGCGCGTGCATAAACTTCTCGGCTTGCCGCTGCAGAAAACCCCACAGCTCATTAACGTCGATCAGGCTACGGATTGGGGTGGCGTGCCTAATTTTGTCAGGGCGTCCGGCTTTTTATTTTGCCTTGTCGGGNACCGCGCTTGCATAAACTTCTCGGCTTGCCGCTGCAGAAAACCCCACAGCTCATTAAGGTTGATCAGGCTACGGATTGGGGTGGCGTGCCTAATTTTGTCAGGGCGTCCGGCTTTTTATTTTGCCTTGTCGGGTTGGTGAAACTGGCGATGCCGAATTGAAAAAATGAAATACAAGAGACGCAGGGTTTCAGACGTGGTATGCATTTCATTATCAACACTATGATCCACTCCTGGTTCTTGCTTTCGTTGTATTATTAGATTTCTTNGTCTGGAGTCCAGGTAGATAATTTTTTCATACAATGATTTATTCTTAAGAGAGTGCAATTTTGAGAGGATATATGAGTAAAATTCGCTTCATTTCTTTTGGTATTTATCCCTGTTCTTACACATGTACTTCACTATCCATTCTCGTTCTATGCCCGTTGCATATGTTGTGATTGATTGCTTCGTCTGACCTCTAAACCCCGACACTTACTCCCGATCGTTCTCGGGGAATCCGATAATTCTGAGCCTAAATTTTACCCTGCATCTCATACTGTCTTCATCTCCTATCCTTTCCCCCGATCGCCGCGCGCGCATAAACTTCTCGGCTTGCCGCTGCACACAGCTCATTAACGTTGATCAGGCTACGGATTGGGGTGGCGTGCCTAATTTTGTCAGGGCGTCCGGCTTTTTATTTTGCCTTGTCGGGTTGGTGAAACTGGCGATGCCGAATTGAAAAAATGAAATACAAGAGACGCAGGGTTTCAGACGTGGTATGCATTTCATTATCAACACTATGATCCACTCCTGGTTCTTGCTTTCGTTGTATTATTAGATTTCTTGTTGTATTCTGTGTTTTTAATCTGCATCTTAGGCTTATCTTGTGCCCACTCCCCATGCGTGTTCTATATATATATATATATATATATATATATATATATACATATATATATATATATATAATTTTAAATTTAAAAATGTTAAATTAATGCTGATTGTCTTAAATGACTTGGTTCTTTCCATGATCATATGATTATATTCTTGTTAATACGAGTGACGGTGCTACATTGCAAGATACTGCCTTATGACTACAAGCTTTACATGCTATTTGTTTCGCAGGGTGACTTTTTCAATGTAATTATATTTTGGTCCCTTCTGTATTTATGTTTTAGTCCTTCCTTTATGTAATCCTCCTTTATTGTTCGAAGTTGATAGGTTTTGGTGTGATTAGCGTGGATTTTGTCATTTTAGCTTTCAGATGTACAAGAAGAGCATAAAAAGACTTATCTTTCTTGGAACTACGAGTTTCGAGTGAAAAATTTCCCCCTCTTTCAATCTCATTCAAATAATTTATTTTAACCTTCTGTGACCATTGATTAACAATTTGTTTATAGAAATTGAATTTCTTATGGACAATAGTTGCCTTTACTTAGATGGATTTTGTAATGAATATTGGTGAATAAATATTATTCATTGCTTTAGTATTCCATGGATTGATTAGATGAAATAATGCCTTCTGATATTTGGTACATTTTGCATTTAAAGGAGAACTCTTAACATTGGTAGCAATTTTGCAAGTTCTTTATGATGATGAGGTATTATAAGATAATTTGAAAAAAACAATCAGTTTCCACAAATTAACATAGGAGCACTTATAGCCATATGAACATTTTTCTTAATTATTTAGGCCTTTCTACCTTTTTAAAGGAAATTATAGTGCAAAACTACATTAGTAATAATGGTGTATTATTTATTTTGATTAATAATTGTCTCCTTCTCATACAACTTCCTATTGCTTCTTCATCCTCACGTAACCATTTGACGATTAAAGTGGTTTTACTATAATAAAATCACATTTAGCCTCTTGGGTGCATGGATGATTTTCTTAGTGACTCATTCGATTTTTGGTTGACTTATTTTGCTCGTCTTGATCACACATTTTGGTACCATTGGTTACACATCAGGTCTTCATGGGCTGTTGCATGGCCTAGAGATTTTAACACTTGGAGGTATTACTCTCTTTGGGGAGTTTGCAAGGTTCTTTGCTTAAGTAATTGAACAATTGTCTTCTCTATTTTTCTATAGGTTGAGGGGTGGAGTTTGGAGAAATCTGATCTAGATTACCCATGACAATGATAGTTAATCCTAGAGGTAGATATTCTATTATACCAACATGATCCAAACCAACTTGAGATCATATTATGATAGTATTATGATGACAAATTGATTTAGCAATGATGTATATGATATGCAATTTATAGAATTTATGTGCAACTTGGGGCTTTCCTCGACAGAAATTTTCAATGCATGGTTAAGCTTTTTAAGAGACATAAAATGATTATGGTTTTTTATCAATTCAATGCATGAACCTTGCAAGAAGGAAAAAGATGATAAGATAGATGAGATGAGTGGATTATTATGCAATTAACTCATTCCAGTCCTAGTGAGGATTTTCATATCATTTGATGCAATATGAATTCCTTCAACTATTTTCTTGTTAAGCAATATAGAGCTTATGTTAATCAAGTTAGCCAAACTCCTAAGTGCTAAAGTTAGGATCAAACAAGGAAGAAGCAAAAGTTTCTTTCACAAATTCTAATTATAATTGTGTGAGACAAACCCAAAATAATGATAAGGAATTGTTGGAACTAAAATATTGGAGTGGAGAGAGAGAGAGAGAGAATCGTATGGGAATATATTTTCATTTTTCAAGCTTGGTAGTGCATATTCAAGGCCCTTCTATATAGATATAATATAGACCTATGGAAAAATAATTAAACATGGTCATCTCGTTCTCCTTCCTTCTATGGTTTTCTCTTATTTTTTATCTGTAACCATCTAAGCTCCTTTCTAGATTATGATTTATTTATTTCTTTCTTAAATTTTCAACTTTATTGATAACGAGAAATTATGTCAAAATTGATGATTTTTTATTACTTTTGCATGAATTAAGGTCTGCTTGTGTTATTGATCCCTTTACTCATTTTAAGTTTGATTTTGGTTAATTGTTTGCTTGCTTTTTCTTTTTTTTGACTAGGCTAAACTCTAGAATCATCAATGCTCAATTTTATTTATTGGTTGGGCTAAATTGGGTTTTGGAGAGCCTCTTGAATTAGTAATTTTAATTGTGATATATATTTTAAGAGATTGATGTGATATGATCACCTCAAATTAGTTAGAGAAAATTGTGATTTTTCTATAGTTCCATTATGACACAAGTTTAAAATTCTTTGTAAATAGATTATCCTAAACAAATGTGATGAATTTATTCTTGTAGCTTGTCTAACATAAAGATAATTCAATCTTTGCCACTATCTATCCCATCTTCATGATTGTTCATAATTTCTTTTTATCTTTAAATTATGAGTGCTTCATCTCTTTTTATATTTGGTAAAATTCATTTGTTTCATCATTGAGATTACTTTGAAGCAAGAAACACTTGTACTTACATTTTGTTAGACATGTTTCTTGTTGACAAAAGAGTAAAGCTAGCCGCTATTAAGTTAAAGAAGAGTATGTCTTTATGGTAGGAAAATTTAAAGCGTCTACGTCAACATGAGGAAAAAAAAAAAAATCACTACTTGGTTCAAGTTGAAAATGGAGACAAAGCACACATACTTACTAACACATTAGATACAAGACATATTCTCGATTATTCACTATTTACAACAAAAAAATCTCTCAGCAGAGGAGTATATTGTTAAGTTTGAGCAACTTATATTGAAGTTTGAATTAATGGAGTATGAGGAGAACATGATAACCCAATATCTAGTTAGATTATGGCTGTCTATCAACAAAATGGTATAGTTCCAATCCTATTGGGCATTACAAAAGGTTTATACTTTTAACTTTGAAGGCGAAGAGATAACATAATAATATCAAGTTTAAACCACCGTTCAAATAGAGTTCAATCATCGTATTGGGCAGCAAGAGTATACTCATTGGAGCACCCAGGTCGACCTCCCCTAAGGAAAATTCAATCCATAGTGGAAAAAAAGATGAAGAGCATTAACATTTCCCATAAAGTGTTTAAAGTGCCTCAGTTTTGGTCATATCGCATTTGATTGCTCAAACAAAAGAGTAATATCTTTCACTGAGTAGGAAGAAATGAAAAATATAGATAGTGACACTAGAGACAATGGAGAATGTGAGGAAGCAAAGGGGTATCAGTTTCTAGCCGACGAGGAAGATAGGCTAATAATTCGACACGTCCTTTAGATTGAGCCCATGAAAGAGAGTAACAATGGCTTCATCATATTTTTATTACCTATTGTACCATGAAGGAAAATATGTGCAATTTCTTTATTGATAGAAATAAATGTGAAAATGTGGTATTTGCACACATTATGATAAGTTAATTCTTATTATGCCAAAGCATTCTTAGCTATATTCTTTTACTTGGTGAAGATGTGGAATATGATTAGTGTTGATAGGAGATGCTTGATGAAATTTTAAATTGGAGATGAGCTACAAGATTATGTTTGGTGTGATGACGTGCTTATGGATGCATGCTGCATCCTTTTTGGCCGATCGTGATAATATGACTGGTACTCTTCTTCATGACCACAAAAATACCTTCTCATTTATTAAGTATTGTATTTCTACTATTGAAGGATTCAATAGTCATGAATACTTGGATAAAGCTAAGAATTTTAATGTGTGTGCCACATTTTTATAGGCTATAAGAGAGGCACTAGTGGAGTTGGTCTTGGTGATACTAGAATGTAATGACATGGAAGAGCCAATAATAGTTAATGCCATCATAATTATTAAAGATAGTAATTTTATATATTTAATTTCTAGTTAGAGTTTCAGAATTTTCTGATCTATAGTCTACCTTCTAGGTTATCACCATTGAGGGAGGTTCAACATGTCCTCATTTCGAATAGAGATAAGAAAATTTTGAGCTATTTGAGAAGTTTTTTGGTATAAGCTAGATACTTAGTTCCAGTTCAGTTAAGCTGAACAAAATATCTATAGACATGTAACTAGATAAAAATGGTGAACAACCGCTTTGAAAATCTTTTTGGATGTTTTATGGGAAAGCACATCAGAGTGAGATCAAGTTGTTTTTAGAGAAGAATAAGTTTTTCTTAACTTGAGATAATGACGCGGGAGCAGCTCACAGTTTTATGGAATCCCAAGATCTCTTGTGGTTCCCATATATGCAGGATGCTGTTCAGGAAGCTGGCATGAGGCACGTGGGCTCTTTTTATTTTATTTTATTGTTTGAAGGTTAATTAAGGCTTCTTTCTAGTTGGATATTATTTATAAGTTTTATTTTTTTATCTAATTTGAGGACTTTTGTTTGATTTTATGTCATTTGGAGATTGTGTGATACCAGGGTTTAGTAAAAATCTAGAAGGAAATCATAATTTCATTTTTCAAACTAAGAGGTTACAATCAAGACTCCAAACAAAACAAGAAAAACAAAACCAATACCAATATCTTACTAGGTCAATTAGGTGTAACCGTCAACAGTAGCTGGCGGGGAGTTGGGATGTCCTTAGATGGCCTTGGGGTGGGGTTTGTTACGGCTTACCAAGGAAACATGTATAGGGGCTGCGGCACACAGGGTGGCTGCAGATTAGTTGCGACTGTAGTAGCTAGGAGAGGGTGTTAGCGGTTGGAAACNTTGGCGGGGAGTTGGGATGTCCTTAGATGGCCTTGGGGTGGGGGTTGTTACGGCTTACCAAGGAAACATGTATAGGGTCTGCGGCACACAGGGTGGCTGCAGATTAGTTGCGACTGTAGTAGCTAGGAGAGGGTGTTAGCGGTTGGAAACAAGGAAAAGGAGGGTTGAGTGGCTGGTGGATGGAAGCAGGTGAAAAAAAAGTTGGGAATGCTGGCGGTTGGTAAACAGGGAGTAGAAGGTGGGAGGGTTGGCAGTTGGAAAACAAGGAGGAGAAGGTATGCAGAAGGATTGGTGGAGGTANCTTTTTAAGAAAATGAAGCAATTTGGAGTCAAAACGAGAAAAAAAAGAAAATTTTGACTTGGTACATTTCAATGTGTCTTTTTATGTTTAATCTACTTTATATTTATCACATATTTTTGAATGAAATTACACTTTAAAGAAAGGTCATTTTCATGTTTATCTTATAATTATAACAATTTGGAGCGAAACAGAGCTAAAATAGGGCGAAACGGAGCNATTTTGGAGAAAATGAAGCAATTTGGAGTCAAAACGATAAAAAAAGAAAATTTTGACTTGGTACATTTCAATGTGTCTTTTTATGTTTAATATACTTTATATTTATCACATATTTTTGAATGAAATTACACTTTAAAGAAATGTCATTTTCATGTTTATCTTATAATTATAACAATTTGGAGCGAAACAGAGCTAAAATAGGGCGAAACGGAGCTAAAAAGGAGCAAAACAGGGTGAAACGGTAGAGCTTAGGTGCCCGAAAATGCGCCCAAGTACCATACGACAGAGAAGATGGTGTCTGGGGGGCCAAAACTGGTGCCTAGGTTCCAAAAATGGTTAAGGAGCTGTTTTTTGGTGATTTTGGGCTATTCTAGGATGTTCAAGAAGATNGGTACCATACGACAAAGAAGATGGTGTCTGGGGGGCCAAAACTGGCGCCTAGGTTCCAAAAATGGTTAAGGAGCTGTTTTTTGGTGATTTTGGGCTATTCTAGGATGTTCAAGAAGATTTCCAATAACTTGCACTCCTTTTGAGTAGTTCAATGAATTTAAACACTTGGAAAGGATTTTGGAAGAAGTGTTGTGTCTCTTGGAGTGAAGAGGTGTATCTCTTGGAGTGCAAAGGCGTGTCTTTTGTAATAAAGAGGTGTTTTGTCTCTTTAAAAAGAGGGGCTTGACACCTCTCATGGAGAGTCTAGAGGGGGATTTTCAGAGAGATTTTTAGCATGAGTGTAGAGAGGAATGCTTGAATATTTTAGAATAGGAGTAGGAATGTAGATTTCTACCTTTTTTGGAGAGATTGGGAAGGAGATTTTAACATAAAATGTAAGGAATTGTACTATCATTGCATAGTTCTGAGGGAAACTTTATTGGAGAGCTTTCTTTCAAGGGGAAAAAGCTAAGTATTATGTTCTTCATTATCTTATAATTTTTGTAAACACTTATCTATTTGATTTTCTTTGATGTAATTTTTCTATTGTGTTATCTTCGTGCTTTGTGAGTAGTGTTTCTTATTCTTGTTTAGAAATAATGGCATGATTATGTTATGTCGTTGTTTTCCTTTTACTTTTCTTTCAAAATGAGTAGGATTCATGTTTAAGATTTTGGAATGCATGTTATTATATGTTTTAATTATCAATGTGATGATTTTAACTCTATGCTTAATTTACTTATCAATCTGGTCAATTGATTTGTTAAAATCTTTTGTAAAACATAGTGACCCGAAATGGACTATGTTCCAACATAGTAAGAATCACATTTAGCCTCATGAATGAGAATGTAGTCTCTGAGGTTAAGTGTAAATAAATAGGGAAATAATTTTTGATGGGCCTAGACTTGGAGATTTTAGGGTGATAGACTAAATCCCCAATTTGGTCCAGATGTTTGGAAACTAAAGCGAGATATTAGCCCTCAGGTGAGGGGAAGTGTGAACTCTAAAGTGAGAGCTAGTAACTTCCCAGCCTAACCACTGGCTTAGAGATCAAACTCTGGATTAACCAATGCTCTTTATGCACTTGAAAGAGGGTAAGGAATAGAATTTCTCCTATTTGGCACATTAAAATAATTTAATGTAGTTGAATGCAATATTAAGGAAATATTTATTAATGGGTGTAAATTGGTTGTTCCTAGGGTGACATGTCAGATTCCTATCAATTTGACTTAAGGCTACGTACCTTAACACCTAGATTTGGCTATGGGAAGCTAGGATGATAGGCTAGTTAGTTTTGATGAGGGAGTTGGGATGTTAAGGAATCAACTTTAAGTTAACCAATATTTTTTATGCGCTCGAAAGAGGGTAAAGAAGAGATTTGCTCCTATTGTCATTAGCTATATTGAATTCTATGTATCTCATTCCTGAACATTATCTGATTCACTACGTAAGAATATTAGTTTTTACATCTCAAAATTCACCAAACCAATTCATCTATAAAGGGTTATCTTTGTATTTAATATTTTCATTTTGGAGTAGTTGTTTGATTTAATATTTTCATTTAGAAATAGTTATTAAAAAAGTCACTTTAATCGGCATCTCAAACTAAGGCCAGATAGTAGTAGACTAGAATTAGCCTATGGGATTTCTTACCTAACTTCTCTGTGGGATCAATACTTGGGTTTTTAAAGAAATCCCTATGTTACTTGAAACGATACATATACTTGTGTACTACACCTACTTTGTAAACTACTAATAAAAAATTCTAAATTTTACAACATATTGGTTTTTGCACACTAGATGCTAAATATAAATTGGGTCAAGATTTTGGCCATCTTTTGGAAGCTAAATTACTTTGTAATTACGGTTCGGGTCAAGTTTCTGGTGTTGCTGTCGGGGAAGCTTCAGTAAGAACTACAGGGCAATTTTAGTTGAATTTACAAGACATGGATTTGGAAATTGTAGTGCTGTTATCTAGTATATTTAATTTGAGTGTTTATTTTAAATAAAAACAAAAAAATACCAAAAATACTTTTTATTGTTTAACGTGCTTGATATCTATCTTATTAGTTAAGTCTCTAGATTTGTATGCGTAGTTCAGGAGTTATAGACCTTGAATCATATGACTCATAAATAGGGAGAATTGTTAGGAAGATTAGGAAATAGAAAAGATATTTAGAAGCTATTGTAGAAATGATGAATTATTATGAAGATGATATACTAAATAGTTTAACTTCTCAGATTGCATATATTTCAAGAAAATATGATCACTATGCAATGTTTCAACCTCATGAACCCCTAGTCATTTAGAAAAATTCACTTGGATAGATGATTGAGACTAACTATTTTGAAAATATTGATGAGATAGATGATCACTCAAATAAACCTTATTTCAATTACAAAAACCATGACTGGCGAATCCTTCCAACTTTAAATGGAATAACAATTATGAAGGAGGAAACCAATCATGGGATTAATATCAAGATGATCCCTTAGGTAAATGGAATAACTAGGATAACTACAACTTTGGACCTTCTTTCCCTTTTGAATTTAACTCTAACCTCTCATACGAGGAGAAGGAGATGTCTATAGAAGAGGTTGTTCAGTAAATGGAAAATCAGTTGAAAAATCAAGGGGCTATTATGATGAATATAAAAAACCATATGGGGCAAATTATTAACTCAATTAGCAATCATTTTTTTATTTACCTTCAACCCACAAAATGAGAAGGAGTTATTGTTAGAAGAGGTTGTGAATCAAATGAAGAGTCAGCTGAAAATTCAAGGGGTTACAATTATGAATATAAAAAACCAGCTAGGGCAGACTATTAATGCAATTAACAATTATCCTAGAGAGATTTTACTTAATGACCCTGAGATAGACCCCAAAGAGATGAATGATGAGCAAGATAAAGATATCAAACTAAGAAATAGATGAGAATTGGAGGATATGTTTCAAAAGATCTTTGAGTTGAGAAATGAGGATACGGAGATTAAAAGACGAGTGGAATTAGAAAAACTTAAGACAATTATAAAAAGACCACCTCCACCATTTACTCAGGATCAATAGGAAGAATTAGAAGATAACTTAAGACAAAAGAATATCCGATCCAACCCGCAATTACGCAGTAATTTTGCTTCCAAAGGATGGCCAAAAACTTGATCCAATTTATATTTAGTGACTAGTGTGCATAATTGAAATGGTATAAAATTTAGAAAATATTTATACACTAGGGGTACTACTCAAGTATACGTATCATTTCAAGTAATATAGGATTTTCTTTTAAGTCCCCAGTACCNGCCCTATGTTACTTGAAACGATACATATACTTGCGTACTACACCTACTATGTAAACTACTAATAAAAAATTCTAAATTTTACAACATATTGGTTTTTGCACACTAGATGCTAAATATAAATTGGGTCAAGATTTTGGCCATCTTTTGGAAGCTAAATTACTTTGTAATTACGGGTCGGGTCAAGTTTTTGGTGTTGTTGCCGGGGAAGCTTCAGTAAGAACTACAGGACAATTTTAGTTGAATTTACAAGACATGGATTCGGAAATTGTAGTGTTGTTATCTAGTATATTTAATTTGAGTGTTTATTTTAAATAAAAACAAAAAAATACCAAAAATACTTTTTATTGTTTAACGTGCTTGATATCTATCTTATTAGTTAAGTCTCTAGATTTGTATGCGTAGTTCAGGAGTTATAGACCTTGAATCATATGACTCAGAAATAGGGAGAATTGTTAGGAAGATTAGGAAATAGAAAAGATATTTAGAAGCTGTTGTAGAAATGATGAATTATTATGAAGATGGTATACTAAATACTTTAACTTCTCAGATTGCATATATTTCAAGAAAATATGATCACTATGCAATGTTTCAACCTCATGAACCCCTAGTCATTCAGAAAAATTCACTTGGATAGATGATTGAGACTAACTATTTTGAAAATATCGATGAGATAGATGATCACTCAAATAACCCTAATTTCAATTACGAAAACCATGACTGGGTGAATCCTTCCAACTTTAAATGGAATAACAATTATGAAGGAGGAAACCAATCATGGGATTAATATCAAGATGATCCCTTAGGTAAATGGAATAACTAGGATAACTACAACTTTGGACCTTCTTTCCCTTTTGAATTTAACTCTAACCTCTCATACGAGGAGAAGGAGATGTCTATAGAAGAGGTTGTTCAGAAAATGGAAAATCATTTGAAAAATCAAGGGGCTATTATGATGAATATAAAAAACCATATGGGCAAATTATTAACTCAATTAGCAATCATTTTTTTATTTACCTTCAACCCACAAAATGAGGAGGAGTTATTGTTAGAAGAGGTTGTGAATCAAATGAAGAGTCAGCTGAAAATTCAAGGGGTTACAATTATGAATATAGAAAACCAGCTAGGGCAGACTATTAATGCAATTAACAATTATCCTAGAGAGATTTTACTTAGTGACCCTGAGATAGACCCCAAGGAGATGAATGATGAGCAAGATAAAGATATCAAACTAAGAAATAGATGAGAATTGGAGGATATGTTTCAAAAGATCTTTGAGTTGAGAAATGAGGATACGGAGATTAAAAGACCAGTGGAATTAGAAAAACTTATTTCCTCAACCAAGATAAATATAGAAAGACCACCTCCACCATTTACTCAGCATCAATAGGAAGAATTAGAAGATAACTTAAGACAAAAGAATATCCGATCCAACCCGTAATTACGCAGTAATTTTGCTTCCAAAGGATGGCCAAAAACTTGATCCAATTTATATTTAGCGACTAGTGTGCATAATTGAAATGGTATAAAATTTAGAAAATATTTACACACTAGGGGTACTACTCAAGTATACGTATCATTTCAAGTAATATAGGATTTTCTTTTAAGTCCCCAGTACCGATCCCACAGAAAAGCAAGCTAAGAAATCTCTTAGGCTAATTCTAGTCTACTACTATCAAGCCTTAGTTTTGAATGTCGATTAAAGTGTTTTTTGTAACAACTACTCCTAAATGAAAATATTAGATCCGATAATAACTTATCTCGATAAATTAGTTTGGAGAATTTTTAAATGTTAAAGATTACCCTTCTTGTGCAATTACCTAGATAATGTGAAGGAATAACATGCATAAAATTTGATGTAGTGGGTGTCAAATAGGAGCATACATATTCTTTACCCCCTTCCGGTGCTAGCAATGTACATTGGCTAACTTAAGGTTGATTCCTTAACATCTCAATTTTGCATCATAACTATCTAGTCTCTCACTTCTAGATGCCTCTAAGCATATGCCACTATGATGGTTGAACTCCAGCATCTGGGTACTAAACCTTAAGTCAAATTCATAAGAATATTGCTTGACACTCTAAAACTAACCAATTCTACGCCCATCAAAACCTATCTCCCTATTTATTTGCACTCCCCTTTAGGTGGTCGCCATGGTTCTGCCTAGAATGAAGAGTGATATCCACTAGTTGGGTAAAATCATAGCCCTTCCAGGTCATTATATTTCTCAACAAATTTTAACCTCACAAGTAATCAGTTTGCAAAGTCAATTAAGAGCCGGTGAAAATATCTCACATTAATAAAATAAGAGAATTTCTAGGCAAATCTAAATTCATAAACATGCAACTATTTCATTGCAAAAGAAAATTAAAATGAAGATAATAGCATCAGCAGTAAAAAGAATTGTTATAATTAAGTATAAGTTATGTGCCAACAAGGACCATATGCCTACCTATTCTCTTTCAAGAATATAGGTACGTTTAGTTTTCTATTAGTTTTATGCAACTATCTATCACCTAGAAGCATCTAAAAGAAACAGTTCCTTAAATTATATTTCCTTAAAAGTTACATTGCCATCTAACTATTTTATTAGCCAAGCGGACAATGTGAGTGCACTCAAATTGCAAGATCACTGCTCTCCTGAGTCTTAGTTTCACATGTAATAAATTTTAGCATAACTTATTGCCACTTAAGTTATGTCAATGAAGCAAAGAAGATATTACTCATCACATGAAAAAAATAATTCTATCATAAACAAATTTTCCTACACATGTCACTACTTCATATTTGAAGGAAAGAGTAAGGAAAACTACTTATGAAGCGTGGATAAAACACAACAAAAAACTTTGTTTAAATTAAAGAAATTCCACTATAAAGTGTTTACAATGATTACAAGGAAATGAAGAACATAATACTTAATTTTTTTCCTCTGAAAGAAAGAAAAAAATCTCTCCAACAAAATCTACTGTCGATCCATGCACCACTCATAATTCCTTGCTCATATCTCTCAAAATCCCTCTCCAATCTCTCCAGAAAATGAAGAAATCTATATCTCCATAAACTCATGCCAAACTTCTCCTAAAACACTTCCCAATGATTTCTCTAGACTATCCTAATTACTTCCTGTGAGAGGAGTCAAACACCTCCTTTTTCCAAAAGAGATGCCCCTTCATCCAAGGGCCACACCCTTTCACTCCAAGAGACACATCTCTTCATAAAAAAATTTTTCCAAGGGTCTAAATTCTCTGAATCACTCCATGGGGCATGTAAGTTATCAAGAAGCTTTTAGAATATCTTGGAATGGCCAAGAATTGCCCAAAAGCTGTCCAATAACCGTCTCGAGTGTTGGGGCACTAAAGAGCCTGTGTACAGTGCTAATGGTACCATTTTGAGTGCTATAGTACAACCCTATGCGCAGCTCCACCATTTTGCTCCGTTTCAGCTCTGTTTCGCCCTGTTTTAGCTTCATTGTGCTCAAGATTGGTATACCTACAAGATAGACATGAAAAAAAAATTTCTTTAAAGTATAATTTCATTCAAAAATATGGAATAAATATGAAGTATATTGTGCATGGAAAGTCATATTAAAATGTGTTAAATCAAAATTTTCTTTTTTGCTTAATTTGGCTCCAAATTGCACTATTTTGCTTCATTTTCACCAAAAGTCCATTTCTTATAGCTGAGACAAAAATATGCAAAATACATTTCTTTAAAGTGTAATATAATTAAAAATTTGCATAAAATGAGCATGAAATGTACATTAAAAATGGGTAATTTTTAGGTGGATCAATATCCCATTGGAATTTGATCTAGAATCTGAATCATCTAGGGAGAATATAACTAAAGATTTAAAAAATCTAGAATTATCATATAGTGATCCATTTCTTACAAATTTGTAGGATGATGTTAATATGCAAATTGAGAAACCAGTAGAAGAATATTATATCTAGAAAGAAACTTGAGGAACAAAAATTAGAATCAATTTGAGAAGTTGAAAGAAAAACTAAAATTTGAGGATTTAGTAAGAGTTCTTGGATCTGGAAAAGAATTAGTAATTTATTTATGTTTACTTACATGAAAATTTGATTCAGAAGGAAATCCTTTGTAAAGCTAGCAAAGTTAAACTAAGCGCTTCATGGGAGGCAACCCATGGTTGTCAGTGTGGTTTGACTTAATATGTTCGTGAGTTGTGATTTTTTGCATTGTATTATGTTTGCTTTTGTATGGATTGATTGGTTTAATTTTTTTGGTAGATGTATGGATTGCTAGTAGATTGATTTGATCTTTTTGTGTCATGAGTGAGATGCTTCCAAAATTTCTAGTTGTGGCTGGACTTATGTTTGTTCTCATAAGATTNAATTCTTTAAAGTGTAATTTCATTCAAAAATATGGAATAAATATGAAGTATATTGTGCATGGAAAGTCATATTGAAATGTGTTAAATCAAAATTTTCTTTTTTGCTTAATTTGGCTCCAAATTGCACTTTTTTGCTTCATTTTCACCAAAAGTTCATTTCTTATAGCTGAGACAAAAATATGCAAAATACATTTCTTTAAAGTGTAATATAATTAAAAATTTGCATAAAATGAGCATGAAATGTACATTAAAAATGGGTAATTTTTAGGTGGATCAATATCCCATTGGAATTTGATCTAGAATCTGAATCATCTAGGGAGAATATAACTAAAGATTTAAAAAATCTAGAATTATCATATAGTGATCCATTTCTTACAAATTTGTAGGATGATGTTAATATGCAAATTGAGAAACCAGTAGAAGAATATTATATCTAGAAAGAAACTTGAGGAACAAAAATTAGAATCAATTTGAGAAGTTGAAAGAAAAACTAAAATTTGAGGATTTAGTAAGAGTTCTTGGATCTGGAAAAGAATTAGTAATTTATTTATGTTTACTTACATGAAAATTTGATTCAGAAGGAAATCCTTTGTAAAGCTAGCAAAGTTAAACTAAGCGCTTCATGGGAGGCAACCCATGGTTGTCAGTGTGGTTTGACTTAATATGTTCGTGAGTTGTGATTTTTTGCATTGTATTATGTTTGCTTTTGTATGGATTGATTGGTTTAATTTTTTTGGTAGATGTATGGATTGCTAGTAGATTGATTTGATCTTTTTGTGTCATGAGTGAGATGCTTCCAAAATTTCTAGTTGTGGCTGGACTTATGTTTGTTCTCATAAGATTCATTCCTCATCTTGTCAAGCTCATTTAATTATAAAAATCATTTTTCTCTAGCATCATTCAAATTATAACTAAATTCTTTTATTTCTCAGTAAGCTTTATGTTCTAATTCAACAGGTAAGTGACAAACTTTTCTAAATATGAGTCTATACGGTGACATTCCTATAGGAGTTTTGTAAGTGGTTCTATAAGACCATAATGCATAATCAAGTCTAGCAGAACAATCTCTTCTATTAGGATTTACAGTCTTTTCTAATATTATTTTAATTTCTCGATTGGATACTTCTGTCAAACCACTAGTCTGAGGATGATAAGTTGTGGCAAATCGATGTTTAATTTCATATTTTTTAGTTACTGTTTCACTTATTTTATTCTTAAAATGACTTTCCCCATCTGTAATGATTACTCTCGGCAATCCAAATCTTGTAAAAATACTTTTCCTTAAAAACTTTGCAGCACTTTTAGCATCACACCGAGGTAAAGCAACCGCTTTAATCCATGTTGAAGCATAATCCACAGCTATTAAAATATAAATTTTTCTAGAATATGGTATAAATGGTCCCATNTTGTAATGATTACTCTCGGCAATCCAAATCTTGTAAAAATATCTTTCCTTAAAAATTTTGCAGCACTTTTAGCATCACACCGAGGTAAAGCAACCGCTTCAATCCATGTTGAAGCATAATCCACAGCTATTAAAATATAAATTTTTCTAGAATATGGTATAAATGGTCCCATAAAATCTAAACCCCAAACATCAAAAATTTCAACTTCAAGGGTAAATTTTAGGGGCATTTCATTTTTTCTAGAAATATTGCCTACTCTTTGACATCTATCACATATTTGTATATAATAATTAACATCCCTAAATAGTTTAGGCCAATAAAATCTAGTTTGTAAAATTTTAAATGCAATTTTATCAACCCCAAAATGTCCTTCAAATTCAAAATTATGACAATTTTGTATAATCTCTTGGGTTTCTTCAATTGGTACACATCTTTGAATAATTACATCCCTACATTGTCTATATAAATAAGGCTCATCCCAAAAATAATATTAGAATCATGAATGAACTTGTAGTCTGATGGCCATCAAGTATGTAGGGTAAAATGTTACTAACTAAATAGCTCACCATATCAGCATACCACGGAAGTTGTCATTCATTAATTCCATATAATTGTTCATCACGAAAACTTTCATNTTTTTATCAACCCCAAAATGTCCTTCAAATTCAAAATTATGACAACTTTGTATAATCTCTTGGGTTTCTTCAATTGGTACACATCTTTGAATAATTACATCCCTACATTGTCTATATAAATAAGGGTCATCCCAAAAATAATATTAGAATCATGAACGAACTTGTAGTTTGATGGCCATCAAGTATGTAGGGTAAAATGTTACTAACTAAATAGTTCACCATATCAGCATACCACGGAAGTTGTCATTCATTAATTCCATATAATTGTTCATCACGAAAACTTTCATTAATTTGATCATTAAAATTATCATTTTCATTTTCAAGCCTTGAAAAATGATCAGCAATTTGATTAGTTGGTACCCTTCCTATCCACAAGTTGAAAGTCAAACTCTTGCATTAGAAGGACCCATCTAATTAATCGTGGTTTTGCATCCTTCTTGATCATTAAATACTTTATAGTAGAATGATTAGTATGCACAATACATTTGGTTCCAATAAGATAAGATTTTGAATTTATCAAAATCATATACTATAGCTAATAATTCCTTTTAAGTAGTATGTTTTACTACTACTAGCTTAGTATATTAGTTTAAGATAATTTGAGTTTCATTAAGTGTTTTACTTGCATAGTATATTACTTTAAAAATTTTATAATATTTCTGGCCAAACACAGCCCTAATAGTATAATCACTAGCATCACACATCAATTCAAGAGGTTTTGTCCAATCATGTAAAATAATAATAGGTGCAGTGATTAATTTTTTTATTTAATAACTTAAAAGTATTAAGGCATTCAACATTAAATCAACATTAACATCTTTTTCCAACAATGGACATAAAGACTTGGAAACTTTTTTAAAAAAATTAATATAACGCCCATAGAAACCAGTATGTCCCAGAAAAATTCTTATTCCTCTAGCATTAATAGGGGTGATAATTCAACAATTACTTGAATTTTTGTTGGATCTACTTTCATGCCTTTCTCAGAAATCTTATGTCCCAAAATAATTTCTTCTGCAACCATAAATTGACATTTTTCCCAATTAAGAACAAAATTTCTTTCTTCACAACATTTTAGAACCCTCATCAAATGATTTAACATGAATTTAAAGAAATTCCAAAAACTGAGAAATCATCCATTAAAGCTTTAATTCCTTTCTCAATTAAATCACGGAAAATTAACATCATGCAGCTTTGAAATATTGTAGGTGCATTACATAATTCAAATGACATTCTCCTGAAAGCAAATGTTCCTTAAGGACTAGTAAATGTTTTTTTCTCTTGATCCTTAGGGGCAATAGGTATGTGGCGGTATCTAGCAATCCATCAAAAATGCAAAAATAAAGATGCACAGCTAGTCTATCCAACATTTGATCTAGAAAAGGTAGAGGAAAATGATATTTCCTGGTGGTGGAATTTAATTTTGTATAATTGATACAGATTTGCCATCCATTGATTTTTTCTTAAGAATTAATTTATTCTTCACATTTCCAACAACAGTCACTCCTCCTTTCTTAGGAACGCAATGAATAGAACTAACCTATGAACTATCTGAAATTGGATAAAGAATTCCAGCATCTAACCATTTTAATATTTTTTTTTAACAACCTCTTCCATTATAGGATTTAATCTTCTTTAAGGATCAATTCTAGGCTTATAATTATCTTCCATTAAAATTTTGTGCATACAGATTGAAGGATTGATTCTTTTAAGACCAATTAATGTCCATTCAAAGGCTTTCTTATAATTTTTCAATGCTTCTAATAACTTACCTTCTTGTTCATCAGTTAAATATGAGGATATAATAACAGGTAATGCAGATGAGTTCCCCAAAAATGCATTCTTTAATTGAGTAGTTACAACTTTCATCTCAAGTTCAAGAGGTTTTTCAATAGAAGGTATCAAAGGTTTACTATTTTCAAGCATTTGTGATAATGAATTTTCTTCAATCAATTGAAGTGTTTGAGAAAAATTCATCTTAATTTGTTCTATTTTCCTAGATAATGCAGCAACTTGTGAAGAAACCATCAAAATAGCATCATTATCATGAGTACTAGCTACTTTCTTAGGATTTACCCTTTTAGAAGGTCATTGAAAATTATTTGTAGCCATTTCTTCAATTAAAGAATAAGATTCATCAAATGATTTAGACATTAATGAACCTCTAGAAGCAGCATGTATGATAGATCTAAGGGATCCAACTAACCCATTATAAAAAGTTTGAACAAATAACTAGTCTGGTAAAACATGATGCAAACACTTTCTAAGGAGTTCCTTAAATCTTTCCCAAGCTTCATAAATTGACTCTCCTTCATACTGAGTAAAAGAAGTAATATCATTTTTTATTTTAGCATTTTCTTACGGTGGAAAATACTTAGCAAGCAATTTTTGTGTTAAATCTCTCTAAGTTCTAATAGATCCAGATGCTAATGAATTTAGCCATATCTTAGCTTTATACTTTAATTAAAAAGGAAAAATTCTAAGACTAACGATAATATTCAATACACCATCATATTTATATGTAGTACAAAGTTCTAATAAAACTTGCAAGATGTAAATTTGGATCTTCATTTGGTGTTCCCCCAAACTGATTATTTTATATCATTTGTATTATTGCAGGTTTAAGTACAAAGGAGTTAGCCGCTACAGCAGGAGTTGAATACTTAAGTGAATTTCATCTGCTGTAAGGTTGGCATAATCCATTAAAGGTTTTTGTAAATTATGATGTTCATTTCACCAATTTGAATTTCAATATTATTTTGTGAAGTGTTGTCATATCTTGAAAATTATGAAGTCTTCCTTGTTTTTAAATTTTTCTTATAGTACATTCTAATTCAAAATCATAAGGCACTGAATTCAGAAGTTAAAATATCACAGCAAAGAAGGATTTCTAATAATAAACATTTTTTTTGCTTTTTAAAATAATTATTTGATTTTTTAAATATTCAGGGTTTCCAATTTTTTTTTTAATTTTTGTTTTTTTTTTGAAATTTTAATAAAATAAAATCTACAATTAAAAAAAAATTGCAAATAAAAAAGTTTACTTTCCAAACTTAAAAATGTTTCTGTTACCTATCCCAAGCAACGACGCCAAAAACTTGACCCGACCTGTAATTACTTATATTTTTAATTTCCAAAATATTGCCAAAAACTTGATCTAATTTATATTTAGTGACTAGTGTGAATAAATGTAATGGTATGAAAAATAAGTAATAATACTTCATACCAAAGGTACTACGCAAGTATTTCAATATCGATCCCACAATGATAGTTGAACTATATAAAATGGCTTACTAAACTCAAATGCAAACTCTATCTAAATTACAGATTTAAATGACATGAAATGATAACAAGAGTTAAGAATAAATTAAAGTAGATAAAAGCACTTATATCTAATAGCTTAATAAAAGTAATTATAACGAGTTAAATAATATTTAAAGATCTTTCCCCTTGCAATGAGATATTAATTTATATAGGATTTGAATGAAAAAAAATATAATGATGTATTGTGATAAATAGGAGCATTCATATTCTTTACCCCCTTCCGGTGCTAGCAAAAAACATTGGTAAATTTAGAGTTTTTCACTAGCTTGTGTAGTAGTGATGAATAAATTATGGCCTCTCACCTCCAGATTACCCACTGGACCCTCTCTATATGACCTACTAGGGACCCTTACAATCCAAACTCTAAACCGAATTTGAAAAAGAATCTAGTCTATCACTCTAGAAACATCAATTCTATGTCCATCAAAACTTATCTCCCTATATATTTGCGCTCCCCTTTAGGTGATCGCAATGGTTCTACCCAAAATGAAGTGTGACACTCACTAGTTGGGTGAAATCATAGCTCTTTCTGGTCTTTATGTTTCTCAACATATTTGAACCTCACAAGTGGCCAATTTGTAAAGTCACTGAAAAATCAGTGAAATTTTCATCACAACTTTTAAAAGTAAATATAAATCTTTAAATCATTATCATCCCACAAGATTAACTCNAAGGTGAGACATCAATTAGATTGGTTGAGAAGCTTCACCTTGACACCACAAACCTCCTTCAAGTGTTGATTTGCTTTACGGATAGGTCTAAGTATGAGTTAGACCAAAATGTGGATTGTTTTTGGTCCAAAACTATGGTAGAGGCCAAAGAAAAGAGGGTTTTTGATTGGGGGGGTGTTTTTGAAGTGTGGGGAAGCTTTTGAAACAATTAATTTTGAGTTTGTGGAGTTTTGTGAGATGGTCAAAAAAGTCCTAGTTTTCAATGAAGAAATTAGGGATTTGTGGTCTCTTTGGAAGCTTATAATTAATAGGGATGAGCTTTTTATGAGTGCAAGAGTGGTTTGGAAAGATTTTCGCAGGGATTCACCAATGTTTGTGCACTTGTCCCATTTGTTTGTGGAGATGGTCCATTTATAAGCTTGACAATGGGGGGCAGGGCTCCAATTGGCTGGTCAAAGGCTGCTTATGTGGAGAGGAGGCAGAGGCAATGGTCTAATGAGAGGTGAGCTACATTGAATGGGCTCAATTTTGAGTCTGCCCCTTTGGGTGGCTCTCGGTTTTGGGCTTGTTGCTGATAATGGTGGGGTGTTGGTGCTCTGGAGGTCATTATCTAACTGTGGGAAGTCAATGGTGGAGGTTGGTGAAGCCAATTGGGTTGGAGCATGTGTAGATGTGTTGATTGAAGTGGAATGGAATTTAGGTGATTTTGGGTACACCAACCCTACCAAACTTGTCGGAACAAGAAGATGGCAGAAGATGGCAGATTGTATAATATTGGGGTTCTTGGTTGACTTTAGCTCACTTAGTATCAAGCTCGTGTGTTTCACATATGCATATCACCAAAAAAGGTCATCTAAAAGTACCTCAAAAACCCTAGCNTGATTGTATAATATTGGGGTTCTTGGTTGACTTTAGCTCATTTAATATCAAGCTCGTGTGTTTCACATATGCATATCACCAAAAAAGGTCATCTAAAAGTACCTCAAAAACCCTAGCATCGAAAAGAAAAAAGAAACTTTGTTATCTTTATTAGGATTTCACGTGTGACACTAAGCAACAGTGACTAACAGACCATCCAAAAGAACTCACAAGGTGAACATCTCATCATGAAACTCACAAATCCACAAAAGAAAGAATGAAAATAAATCAAAAATGAGAAAACATAATTACAAATAGCATAAACTTCACAATATCTAAAATATCAATGATACATGGAACATAAATAAACATGAACTTTAGAAAATAAATAAGAACCATCTAATCAACATCCAACAATGACATTTGTAATCCACTCTCGCAATTTAACCATTTTTGCGGCACATTCACCATCCTGGGTGTAATCTTCCCATGACTCTGTCTCTGGCTTTGGTATAGATTAACTTACATGAAATTCAAATGCTTTTGGCAAGACCTACATGTGATCATCTTTAGCCATGCTGAGGTCTACATCCATTCGAGAAGGATGGTGTCAAATGTAGTTGTGGAGCATTATCGTACCCAATACAATCTACACCTATTTTGGAAATGGATATGTTGGCATATCACGTAGTATGACCATTTCATCTTCCACACTCCAAACACTCTTTCAATTATGCCACATAAGGAGGAATGCATTTTGTTAAACATATCCTTCCTTCCACGAGCAACATCGCTGGATCTTTCTAAATCAGGAATGTGATATTTTGTATCTGGAAATGGCTTCAAATACCCTCTCTGTAAGGTATTGCCATCATTGACCAAGTAATATTTACCTGTCTCAAATATCATAATTAGTAATAAACTAAAAAAATGAATGTGGTTGATAGCTTTACAAACCTGGAGGTGGGTGAGGGAAGCCATGTCTTCGGTATCTTGTCGCAAAAGCAAAAATATGACTATCATGTGCACTATCTTCCCAACCAGCCATCACAAAGTCAAGCAAATGTTGAAGTCACATATGACCATCACATTTTACATGAGTGATCCAAATCGTCCGATGTATGAAACCTTTTCAATATTGGATACTCGTTCATCCACGCGGGTTCCGTGAATCACTCCAACACATTTCTATCAGATTAAATAAAGTTGAGATAATCATGTAACTCATTTTGACATTTGAATGTAATGTGTTAAAAGAATTACCTTAAGAAGTGACAAATACCGTGAGTTATTTGCAATCTTTGTTGGAGTTGTCTTGAATTTTGGATCCTTTGGCTTAATTATCTTTGTCGATAAACTGACAAGAGCTTTAAAACCTAAGGAGAATTATCTGTTAATTGGCTCTTATGAACGTTGGAATCACTACATCACTTCTCTCATTGAATCATTCTGTGATAAAATGTAGAGGGTTATTTATAGCACTTCTCTTGTTATCATTCTTAAGGAACCTTGGAGTCTCTGATAGCTATGTAGTTCATGAGGCAGCTCCCTAAATATAAACTGTCATACAAAACATGTTACTGAATCTTGTGGGGAATCCTTGTAGTAGCTCCCTAACCCATTTATCACTAATATAAGTGGATGGCATGTAGGGAGTTTGATCGATCTATGAATTGTAGTATTTGTACAACAAAAATACTATCGCCACAATCTTTCCTCTTAGGCTCTCTCGCTGTGAGTCCATGCTAAAGAAGTGCTCTATTCAGGTATTATGTGTGAATCAGACAACGTTAGAAGAATATATAAAATCTGAATATAGAGTAATGAGAAGAAATAAATACAGAGTAACATCTAGATTATTTGTTCTAGAAAAAAAATGTTCAAATCAGATTCTCATGAAACAAAAAAAAAACAAAGCCATTGAACAATAACTCCAAAAAATCAATGGTCCATAAATAAACATAAATAGTCGACCCGACGGTCGAGGGGGGGCATNAAATATCTAAAATCTGAATATAGAGTATAATGAGAAGAAATAAATACAGAGTAACATCTAGATTATTCGTTCTAGAAAAAAAACGTTCAAATCAGATTCTCATGAAACAAAAAAAAAACAAAGCCATTAAACAATAACTCCAAAAAATCAATGGTCCATAAATAAACATAAATAGTCGACCCGACGGTCGAGGGGGGGCATCTTCAATAATATCTGTCTGCGGGTCAGATCCTCCAACAACTTCAAGGAGTTTAGATACAACGGTTTATCCCCATAAACTTTGGGATATGTCTCCAAAACTCAAAGAAAGTTTTCTATGGAGGTGTCATGTGAAGTAACAACAAGAATTGTGCACGCATCCATCGGTTTAACTATTTGGCTTCTGACAAAACAACTCCTTCTTTTTTCATTTTTATCTACCCTATGACGCTTTGACTGGCATGTGGACTCCAACTCCTTTTTGTTTAGACTATGACCTCTTGACCTCAATTTTGGTGAGGTCTTTCCTTCCTCTTAATGCATAGGATCTAGCCCTAGGACTTTCCTTGTGACTATCCTAGCTGACTAGAGATGGAGCTCACCTACATAGAAATTTAAACCACTTCTTTACTCACTTTAAAACAGCACTTGGAANATTTATCCCCATAAACTTTGGGATATGTCTCCAAAACTCAAAGAAAGTCTTCTATGGAGGTGTCATGTGAAGTACCAACAAGAATTGTGCACGCATCCATCGGTTTAACTATTTGGCTTCTGACAAAACAACTCCTTCTTTTTTCATTTTTCTCTACCCTATGACGCTTTGACTGGCATGTGGACTCCAAATCCTTTTTGTTTAGACTGTGACCTCTTGACCTCAATTTTGTTGAGGTTTTTCCTTCCTCTTAATGCATAGGATCTAGCCCTAGGACTTTCCTTGTGACTATCCTAGATGACTAGAGATGGAGCTCACCTACATAGAAATTTAAACCACTTCTTTACTCACTTTAAAACAGCACTTGGAANTCATCTAATCAACATCCAACAATGGCATTTGTAATCCACTCTCGCAATTTAACCATTTTTGTGGCACATTCACCATCCTGGGTGTAATCTTCCCATGACTCTATCTCTGGCTTTGGTATAGATTAACTTACATGAAATTCAAATGCTTCTAGCAAGACCTACATGTGATCATCTTTAGCCATGCTGAGGTCTACATCCATTTGAGAAGGATGGTGTCAAATGTAGTTGTGGAGCATTATCGTACCCAATACAATCTACACCTATTTTGGAAATGGATATGTTGGCATATCACGTAGTATGACCATTTCATCTTCCACACTCCAAACACTCTTTCAATTATGCCACATAAGGAGGAATGCATTTTGTTAAACATATCCTTCCTTCCACGAGCAACATCGCTGGATCTTTCTAAATCAGGAATGTGATATTTTGTATCTGGAAATGGCTTCAAATACCCTCTCTGTAAGGTATTGCCATCATTGACCAAGTAATATTTACCTGTCTCAAATATCATAATTAGTAATAAACTAAAAAAAATGAATGTGGTTGATAGCTTTACAAACCTGGAGGTGGTGAGGGAAGCCATGTCTTCGGTATCTTGTCGCAAAAGCAAAAATATGACTATCATGTGTACTGTCTTCCCAACCAGCCATCACAAATTCAAGCAAATGTTGAAGTCACATATGACCATCACATTTTGTATGAGTGATCCAGATCGTCCGATGTATGAAACCTTTTCAATATTGGATACTCGTGCATCCACGCGGGTTCTGTGAATCACTCCAACACATTTCTATCAGATTAAATAAAGTTGTGATAATCATGTAACTCATTTTGACGTTTGAATGTAATGTGTTAAGAGAATTACCTTAAGAAGTGACAAATACCGTGGGTTATTTGCAATCTTTGTTGGAGTTGTCTTGAATTTTGGATCCTTTGGCTTAATTATCTTTGTCGATAAACTGACAAGAGCTTTAAAACCTAAGGAGAATTATCTGTTAATTGGCTCTTATGAACGTTGGAATCACTACATCACTTCTCTCATTGAATCATTCTATGATAAAATGTAGAGGGTTAATTATAGCACTTCTCTTGTTATCATTCTTAGGGAACCTTGGAGTCTCTGATAGCTATGTAGTTCATCAGGCAGGTCCCTAAATATAAACTGTCATACAAAACATGTTACTGAATCTTGTGGGGAATCCTTGTAGTAGCTCCCTAACCCATTTATCACTAATATAAGTGGATGTCATGTAGGGAGTTTGATCGATCTATAAATTGTAGTATTTGTACAACAAAACTACTATCGCCACAATCTTTCCTCTTAGGCTCTCTCGCTGTGAGTCCATGCTAAAGAAGTGCTCTATTCAGGTNGCCCTCTAATCGAATTCATACTTGGACTCAACCTCAGCTCAAATTAGCACTTAAAGGAGGTTCGATAGCTCACAACAAAGCTCAGAAACAAATCCAATTAAGGATACACCTCTTAAACTAAGGTATGGATCAAAACACCCAAATTCGGCCTCGGTTTGGGCTTTTATGAAGAAAAGTTTAATTTTATGAGCATGTAACTGTATGGATGTGCTCTTCTCACCTAGATAAAGGTGTAGGAATNACTCTCTAATCGAATTCATACTTGGACTCAACCTCAGCTCAAATTGGCACTTGAAGGAGGTTTGATAGCTCACAACAAAGCTCAGAAACAAATCCAATTAAGAATACACCTCTTAGACTAAGGTATGGATCAAAACACCCAAATTTGGCCTTGGTTTGGGTTTTTATAAAGAAAAGTTTAATTTTATGAGCATGTAACTGTATGGATGTGCTCTTCTCACCTAGATAAAGGTGTAGGAATAAACCCTGCATGATTTGGTTGAGAATGGAAGGACAAATTCAGTTTAGAAAATGAACAGTTTATGGGTTAGGTCATTTGGGAACGATGACCAGAAGCCGTCTGATCATGGGTATCAGATGGACGGATTAGATCGCATCGGACAAGAATATGAACCGTAAAGGCAAGATGTGTGGCAGCTGACTCAAACGATGGTGTCCAGTAGAGTGGTGATGCGTGGAAAGCTCGGAGCTGTCGAGGATGGTGTGGTGCTGACTCAGATAAGTAGGAAATTAGCCTATTTTGATTTAAATTAATTCACGAAACTTAGAAAATTCATAATTTTTTGTAAAAAAAAATCATAAAAATAAAATAAAAATACCTCTATGCTCAGAGAATAGGGAAAAATCATGTTGATTATAAATAAAAATTATTTGACTTATAATTAATTTTAAAATAATTAAATGCTCCAAATTTTGTTTAAATCATAGGAAATTAAATATTAATCACCATGTTATGAAATTTTGAGGGTTTTTTCTTCTGTTTCTAGGATTATTCTCTAATTTTTTCAAAGTCAGAAAACACTTCTAACATGGTAAACCCTAATTTCCAAAGTTAAGCCATTTATTTTCTTAAAATAATTATATAAATTAAAATAAAGGTAAAAAAATTATGAAACTTATTTTGGTAGGTTCACTGTGGTTAGAGAGACATAAGAAAAATAAAATCTAAATTTAAATATTTTTGTAATAAAATTTCTTAATTTAAGTCTTTAAAACCTATAAAAATTAAAATAAATAAAATATACTTTAAAAAATCATATAAATTGATCTCTGCTAAGGATATTGAACATATTAACTTTCTGTAAAATTTTGAAACCATTTTAAATCAATTTAACCACTAATGTTTATTTTTTTAAGAAAAAAAAAAGTTTTGGCATTAAAATAATTATAATAATTAAAATATAACTCAAAAAATTTGAAAGGTGATTTTGGGAGTTCCTTATGACTAGAAACACCTAAGAAAAATAAAAATGACATTACAATAAATAGTTCATTTTTGGGCTATTTTTAAAATCTAAAAATAATTAAAAAATTCAAAAACTCACAAAAATACAAAAATTCACAAAAATGTTAGTAATTGTTCCCTAACCACTTGGGATCAATTAAACTATTTTTTACTAAATTTCTAACAAAAGATATGTATTTATAAGTGCCTAAAAATGCCTTTCCTAATTTTTCAATAAAATAATTTTAAAAAAATAAAATAAATATCAGAAAAATATGAAATGAATTTCTCTGAGTTCCTTGTAGGAAGATTAATGAAANGTTTTGGCATTAAAATAATTATAATAATTAAAATATAACTCAAAAAATTTTGAAAGGTGATTTTGGGAGTTCCTTATGACTAGAAACACCTAAGAAAAATCAAAATGACATTATAATAAATAGTTCATTTTTGGGCTATCTTTAAAATCTAAAAATAATTAAAAAATTCAAAAACTCACAAAAATACAAAAATTCACAAAAATGTTAGCAATTGTTCCCTAACCACTTGGGATCAATTAAAATATTTTTAACTAAATTTCTAACAAAAGATATGTATTTATAAGTGCCTAAAAATGTCTTTCCTAATTTTTTAATAAAATAATTAAAAAAAAATAAAATAAATATCAGAAAAATATGAAATGAATTTCTCTGAGTTCCTTGTAGGAAGATTAATGAAAAATATAAAATTGATTTTTTAAAACAAAATGTGTTTTATATTTAATTAATCCTCAAAATAAACAAATAATTATAATAATTAAATTACAAATAAAAAATTCATGAAATTTGGTGTGAGTGTTCCTTTGACCTAGGTAAACCTCCAATAATTTTCTCAAAAACAGAAGCTTTATTTGATTGATTAAATGAATTAACTTCGGAAATTCCTATTTTTGGATTAAAATAATTATATAAGTTAAAATAAATATTGGAAAAATATGCTTCATTCTCTGGTATCTCAATTAAGCCATGAGAGATAGGTCATCAAAATTACCAAATCCATATGAATCAATTGAAAATTTTTTATGAATATAGGAGCCTTAGGGGCAAAATTTCCACCTTTTCACCCTAATTAAAAATTTAAGATGGGTCAAAAGCTTCAAGGGATATATTTTGATCCTAAGTAACTTCCTAAAGTGTTTGAGACATGAGAGTGGGAGGTAGAAACCAATCAGCCCCACTTTTAAAGAAGAAGGGTATAATTGTAATTGTCTCAATTGTTGAACATTAGAAGATGAAACTAATTTGAATGATTTAAATGTTTGGGACATAAGCTAGGAAGTCAAGAACGCACCAATCTAGAATGCCCTAACCAATGGTTGAATCATAAGTTAAACTTTCAATTAAATATTATCAATTTTACCTCGTTCCTCAAAATTACACATCTACCCCCGGTGTCATTTGAGCTTTGTAGTGAGCTAAGTTCAAGTTAAAGATACTTGAGGGTTAGTTGAAAGATCAACTTTGATTAATATCTGTTAAACACTATAAGCTCAAACTTGTCTATCCCCTCTCGTGGGTTAATTGTGATATAAAAAAGCTAAGCACTGGTCAAACCTAACGAGCCTTAGGGTGATCCATTTAACAACATAATAAGTTCAAATGAACTTGAGATAATCTAACGGATTCTTAAGGGTTGTTCTGGGCTATGCCCGAACACTTTTATAATCTTTTGGATATTTTGAAGAACAATTGAACTTATTATGCTTTGTTCAAGAAAATCATCTTTAGAACCTTTAAGGACCCGTCAAGTTATGAATTGTGGCATCTTTTGAATTTAAATAAATAAGGCTTCATTGATACTCATTATTTGCTCTTACCTTCACTCTGCAATATATACATGATTATGGATGCTAACATTTCAGTGGGAGCAATGAGAAGATGACAGGTAAGCATTTACAGTTTATTTATTGTCATTTTATTTCTGTAATTTATTAGCGTTTTAATATTCTATGCACGCTTGGTTGAAATACTTTTCAAAAGCCCAAAACAGCAATTTTGAAAATTAAGATAAACTTTTTCAAAATTAAACTCAAACAACATTTTCAAAAAAAACAAAAAAGAAAACACAAACAAACATAATACGTCCTTTTGAATTTACGTGAGTCCCTCAAATGAGGTAACCTACGGTTATTAACAAGATCTCCCCAGTTTAAATGAGTCTAACAACTCGTTTAGACTAAGTAAATTCAAAAGAAAATAATGGTACCAGAATGAGGGAACCGTGGGATCCTAACCGGTGTCACTCTAATCAACTTTAACCCCTCATGACACTTGAACAACAAAACTTGACATGAAAACTGTAAAACCTTAAACCCCTTAGACCTTTGGCTTACTACTTCAATGAGGAGCTTTGAGCTAATACCGTGGGCAGCAAGATGAGGACGAACAAAAAAAATAACCTTCGAGAGAGCAACCAGTTCTGCAACAGAATATCATTCTTTAGAATTAAATAACAAGTCATATGACTTCGAGGTTGCCTGTAGAGCACGAAATAAATCCTCAACTCATCTTTAGTCTTTTACACNCCCATCTCTAGTTGTTATAATTTTCCTCACATTTAAATGGTGTACCTATGCTTTTTTCAAGTTAAATTATCCTTACTCCATCAGTATGTTCTGCTCATTTCACTCTTGGAAAAAACATAACCAACAATCCCTTCATCCCAGAATTGTTCATATCTAACGAATCTTTGGATCTAAAATCTTGAAACTAAATGAAAAAACAAAATGGAAAAACTAAAATGACAAGACAAAAACAACAAAACAAAAGTCTAACTAAAACTTGACAAAACAAAATAAGATGTTTTACATAGAGATATTATTTTTCAAAGTTTATGTATTTAATTAAATTAACATATCCTGATTTTCCTACTTAACCATGTTGGTGTCAGCTCAACCTATATGGCTCCAAAAAAACATGTGTTGTCCTACCATTCGTAATGCTTTACACCTCAGTCGCCACACGCGCCTGCGATCCGGGGCCCTTTATCGATCTGGTTCATCATCCACAATGATCTGAGGTTTGTTTTGAATACATGGTAATAATGACATTGGTTCATCATCCCAAATGAACTATAACCCAAGAACCTTCCATGATCTTGGGTTAATATCTCGCTTAATTCTCAATAAAATTCAATGGGGTTTGTTCTTAAAGATACATCTCAATGAGATAAAAAAATTTATATGGCTAGTTGAGCATGGATTGTTGACTCTCTTCACAAAAGCCTATATTGAGGTAAAATTAAGGATTTTTGAGTTAACCTTTGTCCAAAAGGTGAGACATCAATTAGATTGGTTGAGAAGCTTCACCTTGACACCACAAACCTCCTTCAAGTGTTGATTTGCTTTACGGATAGGTCTAAGTATGAGTTAGACCAAAATGTGGATTGTTTTTGGTCCAAAACTATGGTAGAGGCCAAAGAAAAGAGGGTTTTTGATTGGGGGGGTGTTTTTGAAGTGTGGGGAAGCTTTTGAAACAATTAATTTTGAGTTTGTGGAGTTTTGTGAGATGGTCAAAAAAGTCCTAGTTTTCAATGAAGAAATTAGGGATTTGTGGTCTCTTTGGAAGCTTATAATTAATAGGGATGAGCTTTTTATGAGTGCAAGAGTGGTTTGGAAAGATTTTCGCAGGGATTCACCAATGTTTGTGCACTTGTCCCATTTGTTTGTGGAGATGGTCCATTTATAAGCTTGACAATGGGGGGCAGGGCTCCAATTGGCTGGTCAAAGGCTGCTTATGTGGAGAGGAGGCAGAGGCAATGGTCTAATGAGAGGTGAGCTACATTGAATGGGCTCAATTTTGAGTCTGCCCCTTTGGGTGGCTCTCGGTTTTGGGCTTGTTGCTGATAATGGTGGGGTGTTGGTGCTCTGGAGGTCATTATCTAACTGTGGGAAGTCAATGGTGGAGGTTGGTGAAGCCAATTGGGTTGGAGCATGTGTAGATGTGTTGATTGAAGTGGAATGGAATTTAGGTGATTTTGGGTACACCAACCCTACCAAACTTGTCGGAACAAGAAGATGGCAGAAGATGGCTGATTGTATAATATTGGGGTTCTTGGTTGACTTTAGCTCATTTAATATCAAGCTCGTGTGTTTCACATATGCATATCACCAAAAAAGGTCATCTAAAAGTACCTCAAAAACCCTAGCATCGAAAAGAAAAAAGAAACTTTATTACCTTTATTAGGATTTCACGTGTGACACTAAGCAACAGTGACTAACAGACCATCCAAAAGAACTCACAAGGTGAACATCTCATCATGAAACTCACAAATCCACAAAAGAAAGAATGAAAATAAATCAAAAATGAGAAAACATAATTACAAATAGCATAAACTTCACAATATCTAAAATATCAATGATACATGGAACATAAATAAACATGAACTTTAGAAAATAAATAAGAATCATCTAATCAACATCCAACAATGGCATTTGTAATCCACTCTCGCAATTTAACCATTTTTGTGGCACATTCACCATCCTGGGTGTAATCTTCCCATGACTCTATCTCTGGCTTTGGTATAGATTAACTTACATGAAATTCAAATGCTTCTAGCAAGACCTACATGTGATCATCTTTAGCCATGCTGAGGTCTACATCCATTTGAGAAGGATGGTGTCAAATGTAGTTGTGGAGCATTATCGTACCCAATACAATCTACACCTATTTTGGAAATGGATACGTTGGCATATCACGTAGTATGACCATTTCATCTTCCACACTCCAAACACTCTTTCAATTATGCCACATAAGGAGGAATGCCTTTTGTTAAACATATCCTTCCTTCCACGAGCAACATCGCTGGATCTTTCTAAATCAGGAATGTGATATTTTGTATCTGGAAATGGCTTCAAATACCCTCTCTGTAAGGTATTGCCATCATTGACCAAGTAATATTTACCTGTCTCAAATATCATAATTAGTAATAAACTAAAAAAATGGAATGTGGTTGATAGCTTTACAAACCTGGAGGTGGTGAGGGAAGCCATGTCTTCGGTATCTTGTCGCAAAAGCAAAAATATGACTATCATGTGTACTGTCTTCCCAACCAGCCATCACAAATTCAAGCAAATGTTGAAGTCACATATGACCATCACATTTTGTATGAGTGATCCAGATCGTCCGATGTATGAAACCTTTTCAATATTGGATACTCGTGCATCCACGCGGGTTCTGTGAATCACTCCAACACATTTCTATCAGATTAAATAAAGTTGTGATAATCATGTAACTCATTTTGACGTTTGAATGTAATGTGTTAAGAGAATTACCTTAAGAAGTGACAAATACCGTGGGTTATTTGCAATCTTTGTTGGAGTTGTCTTGAATTTTGGATCCTTTGGCTTAATTATCTTTGTCGATAAACTGACAAGAGCTTTAAAACCTAATGAGAATTATCTGTTAATTGGCTCTTATGAACGTTGGAATCACTACATCACTTCTCTCATTGAATCATTCTATGATAAAATGTAGAGGGTTAATTATAGCACTTCTCTTGTTATCATTCTTAGGGAACCTTGGAGTCTCTGATAGCTATGTAGTTCATCAGGCAGGTCCCTAAATATAAACTGTCATACAAAACATGTTACTGAATCTTGTGGGGAATCCTTGTAGTAGCTCCCTAACCCATTTATCACTAATATAAGTGGATGTCATGTAGGGAGTTTGATCGATCTATAAATTGTAGTATTTGTACAACAAAACTACTATCGCCACAATCTTTCCTCTTAGGCTCTCTCGCTGTGAGTCCATGCTAAAGAAGTGCTCTATTCAGGTATTATGTGTGAATCAGACAACGTTAGAAAAATATCTAAAATCTGAATATAGAGTATAATGAGAAGAAATAAATACAGAGTAACATCTAGATTATTCGTTCTAGAAAAAAAACGTTCAAATCAGATTCTCATGAAACAAAAAAAAAACAAAGCCATTAAACAATAACTCCAAAAAATCAATGGTCCATAAATAAACATAAATAGTCGACCCGACGGTCGAGGGGGGGCATCTTCAATAATATCTGTCTGCGGGTCAGATCCTCCAACAACTTCAAGGAGTTTAGATACAACGGTTTATCCCCATAAACTTTGGGATATGTCTCCAAAACTCAAAGAAAGTCTTCTATGGAGGTGTCATGTGAAGTAACAACAAGAATTGTGCACGCATCCATCGGTTTAACTATTTGGCTTCTGACAAAACAACTCCTTCTTTTTTCATTTTTCTCTACCCTATGACGCTTTGACTGGCATGTGGACTCCAAATCCTTTTTGTTTAGACTGTGACCTCTTGACCTCAATTTTGTTGAGGTTTTTCCTTCCTCTTAATGCATAGGATCTAGCCCTAGGACTTTCCTTGTGACTATCCTAGATGACTAGAGATGGAGCTCACCTACATAGAAATTTAAACCACTTCTTTACTCACTTTAAAACAGCACTTGGAAGGAAGGTTAAGACCAACATGTGAGGATTCAAAGGATGAGTCCCCATAGGATTGTTGGACTTAAGACAACTCAGGGTGGCAAGGGCCTGGTTTTTCACATACTTAAGCACATCACAACCTCCTACTTGTCCTAAAATCCTAAATCACACCCATTAAACCAACCTCCTTTACCCTTTAACAAACTCACATGAATAGTCCCAAGCCTTAGGTCTTTGATTGAGTTGGCTATGATCAATATGTGAAGGTTCATAAGAGGTTGTCATTGGGTTAGGTTTCATCCCAAGGTAATTAAGTATGGCTAAGACCCATGTTCAAGTACCCCCAAACCCTAAATCCTACCCAAATAACCAATTTTGGCCTTTTAGCCCCAAACTTTTTTAAAATTACCAAATTGCTCCTAAAACCCTAAAAAATTCAAAAATGACTCAAACTATTAATTTTCTCCAAAAATCATGTCAAACCATTCTAAACCATCCAAATTGACCAAAACACCCCAAAATTTCCAAAATTCCCAAAATAACCCTAATTTTATAAAAATTTCCAAAGTGCCCTTCATGTCCAAAAAATTCTCAAAACCACACAAATCATTCCAAACTTCCTCTAAACCAATCCCAACCACGCATTAACCAAATTGACCAATTTTGACCAAAATCCCAATTTTGCCCCTAAATTCCCCAAAATCTCCAAAATTACTCCCAAAAATTCTTAAAATCTTCAAATTCACTTTAAATGTTGCCAAAATCAATTTGAATCGCCCAATGTCTTCAATTATGCACCCAATTGATCAAATTTCCCCCCAATTTTCATCTAATTCACTCCTAACCTATACTATTTCAAAATTCAAACTCAATTTCAATCAAACCCAAGCCCAATTTGATTAGCACATGGTTAATTTCAATTTAAATCCTTCATGCATATTTTAAAAACCCATACCCATATGCATTTTCAAAAGTCCATAGGATTAACTTTTAAAGCCCAAATTAAGCTCACATGACAAAATATTCCTTCCTCATCATCCCTATTTAATTTAAGTATTCATCATGGGCATCATAACAAACATACTATGCATACACTTGAACTTTTATCCAAATGGGCATGATGGCATCTTCGCCCCAAAAATTTCATAAAAATAAATTTCCTTTTGCAAGAAAGTTCCTCATGGCATCATGCATGGCATGACATATCGCATGGACCCTTCCATGGGCATCATAAGGTCAAACCTACCAAAAATGGCAAAAGTAGGTGACCACTCGCTCTCCCTCCTTCATTTCAACTTTCCCTCTTCATGATTCATTTAAACCTTTGCCTCATGACCAAGCTAACCATTTGACCTCACCCAAACCTTCCTTAGGGCCAGTACAAGCACCCTCACCTCTTTAGGACCACTTAGCCACTTGACCAAGGGTTTGAACCCAACCTAGTTCACTTAGCCTAAATCCTTTTTTTCCATTGGTTCTTCACCTTGAACCTTACTTAAAACCAAATTGACTCGACTCCACAGCCTCCCTAACATCCCTCGTCTTGGAAGTGACCTGACCCTGACCAGTCGACCACCTCAACCTCCGGAAAACCCCATGCTCGAGAGGTCCCAATTGGGGAAAACCCAGAATTCTACCCACCTGAGCTGGCTCAGCCTAATTTTCCATTCGAGGTCTTCTTCCCTCCACCTAAGTAGTTCCCCTGCCACCATGAATTTCCATTATGATAGTCATAGCCTCCTCTTTAAATAGAGGACCACCCATTGCCAAACGAAGAGGAGTACTGAAACCTTAACCAAACTCTGCCAAAATTTCTCCAAACCCTCTAGCAGCCCAGAGAAGCCAATTCCCACCATTTCTTAGCCCTTGTATCCATTAACTAAAGTCAGTAATTTCAAGTAATTTCACTTAGCCACTTGACCATTTCTTAGCCCTAATTTCACCACTAAAATCCAGGGGTTTTCACGACCATACCATCAAGTGCCACCAAACTCCAAATTAACTGTCTCATAAGCTTCACTAAAGTCAAAGAAGACTTCTCCAATCAAAGCCCCATCATTTTAAGCACTCTAACCTAGTCCAATACCAAACCCAAAATGCCCTCTAATCGAATTCATACTTGGACTCAACCTCAGCTCAAATTAGCACTTAAAGGAGGTTCGATAGCTCACAACAAAGCTCAGAAACAAATCCAATTAAGGATACACCTCTTAAACTAAGGTATGGATCAAAACACCCAAATTCGGCCTCGGTTTGGGCTTTTATGAAGAAAAGTTTAATTTTATGAGCATGTAACTGTATGGATGTGCTCTTCTCACCTAGATAAAGGTGTAGGAATAAACCCTGCATGATTTGGTTGAGAATGGAAGGACAAATTCAGTTTAGAAAATGAACAGTTTATGGGTTAGGTCATTTGGGAACGATGACCAGAAGCCGTCTGATCATGGGTATCAGATGGACGGATTAGATCGCATCGGACAAGAATATGAACCGTAAAGGCAAGATGTGTGGCAGCTGACTCAAACGATGGTGTCCAGTAGAGTGGTGATGCGTGGAAAGCTCGGAGCTGTCGAGGATGGTGTGGTGCTGACTCAGATAAGTAGGAAATTAGCCTATTTTGATTTAAATTAATTCACGAAACTTAGAAAATTCATAATTTTTTGTAAAAAAAAATCATAAAAATAAAATAAAAATACCTCTATGCTCAGAGAATAGGGAAAAATCATGTTGATTATAAATAAAAATTATTTGACTTATAATTAATTTTAAAATAATTAAATGCTCCAAATTTTGTTTAAATCATAGGAAATTAAATATTAATCACCATGTTATGAAATTTTGAGGGTTTTTTCTTCTGTTTCTAGGATTATTCTCTAATTTTTTCAAAGTCAGAAAACACTTCTAACATGGTAAACCCTAATTTCCAAAGTTAAGCCATTTATTTTCTTAAAATAATTATATAAATTAAAATAAAGGTAAAAAAATTATGAAACTTATTTTGGTAGGTTCACTGTGGTTAGAGAGACATAAGAAAAATAAAATCTAAATTTAAATATTTTTGTAATAAAATTTCTTAATTTAAGTCTTTAAAACCTATAAAAATTAAAATAAATAAAATATACTTTAAAAAATCATATAAATTGATCTCTGCTAAGGATATTGAACATATTAACTTTCTGTAAAATTTTGAAACCATTTTAAATCAATTTAACCACTAATGTTTATTTTTTTAAGAAAAAAAAAGTTTTGGCATTAAAATAATTATAATAATTAAAATATAACTCAAAAAATTTTGAAAGGTGATTTTGGGAGTTCCTTATGACTAGAAACACCTAAGAAAAATCAAAATGACATTATAATAAATAGTTCATTTTTGGGCTATCTTTAAAATCTAAAAATAATTAAAAAATTCAAAAACTCACAAAAATACAAAAATTCACAAAAATGTTAGCAATTGTTCCCTAACCACTTGGGATCAATTAAAATATTTTTAACTAAATTTCTAACAAAAGATATGTATTTATAAGTGCCTAAAAATGTCTTTCCTAATTTTTTAATAAAATAATTAAAAAAAAATAAAATAAATATCAGAAAAATATGAAATGAATTTCTCTGAGTTCCTTGTAGGAAGATTAATGAAAAATATAAAATTGATTTTTTAAAACAAAATGTGTTTTATATTTAATTAATCCTCAAAATAAACAAATAATTATAATAATTAAATTACAAATAAAAAATTCATGAAATTTGGTGTGAGTGTTCCTTTGACCTAGGTAAACCTCCAATAATTTTCTCAAAAACAGAAGCTTTATTTGATTGATTAAATGAATTAACTTCGGAAATTCCTATTTTTGGATTAAAATAATTATATAAGTTAAAATAAATATTGGAAAAATATGCTTCATTCTCTGGTATCTCAATTAAGCCATGAGAGATAGGTCATCAAAATTACCAAATCCATATGAATCAATTGAAAATTTTTTATGAATATAGGAGCCTTAGGGGCAAAATTTCCACCTTTTCACCCTAATTAAAAATTTAAGATGGGTCAAAAGCTTCAAGGGATATATTTTGATCCTAAGTAACTTCCTAAAGTGTTTGAGACATGAGAGTGGGAGGTAGAAACCAATCAGCCCCACTTTTAAAGAAGAAGGGTATAATTGTAATTGTCTCAATTGTTGAACATTAGAAGATGAAACTAATTTGAATGATTTAAATGTTTGGGACATAAGCTAGGAAGTCAAGAACGCACCAATCTAGAATGCCCTAACCAATGGTTGAATCATAAGTTAAACTTTCAATTAAATATTATCAATTTTACCTCGTTCCTCAAAATTACACATCTACCCCCGGTGTCATTTGAGCTTTGTAGTGAGCTAAGTTCAAGTTAAAGATACTTGAGGGTTAGTTGAAAGATAAACTTTGATTAATATCTGTTAAACACTATAAGCTCAAACTTGTCTATCCCCTCTCGTGGGTTAATTGTGATATAAAAAAGCTAAGCACGGGTCAAACCTAACGAGCCTTAGGGTGATCCATTTAACAACATAATAAGTTCAAATGAACTTGAGATAATCTAACGAATTCTTAAGGGTTGTTCTGGGCTATGCCCGAACACTTTTATAATCTTTTGGATATTTTGAAGAACAATTAAACTTATTATGCTTTGTTCAAGAAAATCATCTTTAGAACCTTTAAGGACCCGTCAAGTTATGAATTGTGGCATCTTTTGAATTTAAATAAATAAGGCTTCATTGATACTTATTATTTGCTCTTACCTTCACTCTGCAATATATACATGATTATGGATGCTAACATTTCAGTGGGAGCAGTGAGAAGATGACAGGTAAGCATTTATAGTTTATTTATTGTCAATTTATTTCTGTAATTTATTAGCGTTTTAATATTCTATGCACGCTTGGTTGAAATACTTTTCAAAAGCCCAAAACAGCAATTTTGAAAATTAAGATAAACTTTTTCAAAATTAAACTTAAACAACATTTTCCAAAAAAACAAAAAATAAAACAACAAACAAACATAATACGTCCTTTTGAATTTACGTGAGTCCCTCAAATGAGGTAACCTACGGTTATTAACAAGATCTTCCCAGTTTAAATGAGTCTAACAACTCGTTTAGACTAAGTAAATTCAAAAGAAAATAATGGTACCAGAATGAGGGAACTGTGGGATCCTAACCGGTGTCACTCTAATCAACTTTAACCCCCTCCCCTCATGACACTTGAACAACAAAACTTGACATGAAAACTGTAAAACCTTAAACCCCTTAGACCTTTGGCTTGCTACTTCAATGAGGAGCTTTGAGCTAATACCGTGGGCAGCAAGATGAGGATGAACAAAAAAAAATAACCTTGGCGAGAGCAACCAGTTCTGCAACAGAATATCTTTCTTTAGAATTAAATGACAAGTCATATGACTTCGAGGTTGCCTGTAGAGCACGAAATAAATCCTCAACTCATCTTTAGTCTTTTACACAATCATTTTATGCAATCTAAGCCCTAACTCATTTTAGGCTCTGAGGTCATTGTTCGTCACGACGTAAATCCTAATATCTTCCAGGTTATTTGTATGACTGTGTCATGCGAGTGTAAGCCCTAAAATAATAAAATTGGCAGGATGAAACATTAAATAATATCATTTCAAAATTGAAGCCAAAAAATAAGATAGCTTGAAAAATTACCAAGGTTTTCCCTAGATCAATAACATACCCTACCTTTCATTCCTTTGGATTCTTAAAAATAATTGTTCCTATTTGATCTAAACCCTTATGAACTTCTATTGTCCAGTCTTGAAAACCTTAAACTTTGGAATTCTTTAGAGCAAAACCGCTAGTCTAAATCGAGAGTATTCTTAAGCAACATCAGTTACTTAAGATGTAATTAACTATAGGGGGTTGTCACTATAGGGAACTCTGAAACCCAACTTAAATATAAACCTTATCTAATCTTTCATGTTAGATAGGAGAACTAGTCGACTTATATAAAAAATGATTTTGCAGACTAAACGGGTGTCATAAATTCTTTAGTTTTTTTAATCAAGCATCACTAGCAAGAGTAATGTCTATTCCTCGGGGTAGATGCATCGTTTGCAGTGTTATGCTCGATCATTTATACTTTGTATATATGATTGGTTTTGTCTCGTATTTTCAAAATCAAAACATTACTTTTCAAAATTAACATACTACTTTTTTTAAAATCATATATATATATATAATTAAATCTAAATTATTTTCAAACAAAAATTTCCCGATCGACAAGACCTTCACTGGACCCACTTATCTGTTCAGTCCCAAAGTCCTTTGGTATGCTTGGAAAACCTTGATCACTTGGACGCATGAGTACCCGTTGCAAAAAACCCACTGTACATATGGTCCAACTTTTCCTTTATGTCAAGTTAAATACCACTAAATTTGAATTTCTTGGCAGCTGGCACTACCTGCAACATACTGACTAGTTTATTTCTTCAAACAACTTAGTATGATAAAGTAAGGAAAAATAAGTCTTCAATGAATATGTTAGTACCATCCATTCTAAGTCCACCATTCCTCTGAAGCATTAATAGTCTGTTTGATTGGATCCCAACCCAAGCCCATGAATCCCTATTTTACCATAATTTTCAGTCCTCTTTCAACTGATCCCACTTGTTCTTAAATTGCAACCTTGCTGACCGCACTTTTGGTTGAGGTTTAGTTTTTCTTCTTTAGTACCATAGGACTTTTCTGTTGACTATTCCTAGAAAACTAGAAAAGAAACCCTCAACATTAGAAATTCTAAACTCTTCCTTCCTCAACTTGAAGTTCCACATATTGGTTCTAACCTCTTGCACTTAGTAGGTGGGGTCAGTATGGAGGATCTCAAGGAGAGTCCCCATAGGACTACTTGACCTTAGTGCTGACCCTAGGTGTTGTTCTGTATCTAGTTCACTCACTTACACTCACTACCTCCTATATTCACTAGCAGCCCTAAACCCAAATTGTTGACTTTGATCCCTTGATCTTTTGGGAGACTCATGTAGATGGTCTTCTAGACCCACTAGCCCTAGGCTNTACCCTTACAATCCAAACTTTAAACCGAATTTGAAAAAGAATCTAGTCTATCACTCTGGAAACATCAATTCTATGTCCATCAAAACTTATCTCCCTATCTATTTGCACTCCCCTTTAGGTGATTGCAATGGCTCTACCCAGAATGAAGTGTGACACTCACTAGTTGGGTGAAATCATAGCTCTTTCTGGTCTTTATGTTTCTCAAGATATTTGAACCTCACAAGTGGCCAATTTGTAAAGTCACTGAAAAATAGGTGAAATTTTCATCACAACTTTTAAAAGTAAATATAAATCTTTAAATCATTATCATCCCACAAGATTAACTCCCAATAGCAAGGAGAAAGAAAGAGAACTACTCATAATTCATGGAGAGTAAAACAAAAACTCCAAATTTGTATTGAAATTGAAGTCTTAGAAACAAAAGCTTAAACACAAATATAAAGTACCTTATGCGTTCTCCCCAACACAAATTCTGGAGTCTCCTTGAAGAAATCTCCAAACTCTTACTCTTACAACACAAAACACATTAAAACATACACTTAAATAGTAAAGCGAGACTTCAAATGCTGCCAAAAAGCCCTCTATTTTGTCCAATTTTCCTTCATATTAATAGATCTCTGAAAATAACTAAGGGTTGTTTCAAACACCTCNCAGTAAAGCGGGACTTCAAATGCTGCCAAGAAGTCCTCTATTTTGTCCAATTTTCCTTCATATTAATAGATCTCTGAAAATAACTAAGGGTTGTTTCAAACACCTCTTTAAAATTTGGCCAATTTTAATGGATCTTTTAAAAGGGTAGTTATTGGCGCTATTGCGCCAATCTGGGCACTATAGCACCCATTGCCCGCATCTATGGCGCTATANTCAAATTTAATGGATCTTCTAGAAGGGTAGTTATTGGCGCTATTGCGCCAATCTGGGCACTATAGCACCCATTGCCCGCATCTATGGCGCTATAGCGCCCTGATACGGTGCTATGGTGCCATACCATTTTGCACCTCTTTCGCTCATTTTTCCCCTCATTTCTCCAAATGTCCATTCCATGTGCCTGAAATCAAAAACATGTAAAATACCTTCTTTTAAAGTACAATATCACTAAAAATATGCATGAAATGATCATAAAATATGCACTAAAAATAGATAATTTTAAGGTGGATCACAAACCGTAAACCCCAATGAACCCTAACAATGGAACCATGATATCTTGACTGGNTCTCATTTCTCCAAATGTCCATTCCATGTGCCTGAAATCAAAAACATGTAAAATACCTTCCTTTAAAGTACAATATAACTAAAAATATGCATGAAATGATCATAAAATATGCACTAAAAATACATAATTTTAAGGTGGATCACAAACCGTAAACCCCAATGAACCCTAACAATGGAACCATGATATCTTGACTGGGTCATCTCAAACAACAAAAATAAAACACAAAACGGAAAAACAAAAATCTAATCGGCTAAGAAATCTTAAGCAACATAAAATTTTCAACCCATAAAATCTGAAAAGAGACATTAAAACTTAAATAAAAACCTAATGAACAAAGATCACCGAACATAACTTGAACCCCTACTACCCGAGTCTACAAAGATCTCTTGGACAACAAAACTCATGGTTGCTGACAAAAATCTTTTGATCAGAGTAGTTTTAACCACCTCTCAAACTAAGTAAATCAAGCAACCTAACACTCCCAGGAGGATGGAAAGCTATGGGCATCTTGACCGAGTTGTCCTAAATAAAAATAACAACCAACTAATTAAATCAAAACATATTTTTGCTTACTCTATTTTGCAAAGCTCTTGAAAACAAAAGGCAGACGTTACCCTACATTTACTTTGCATGTTATTAGGGTGTGTTAACTCTATTTTGTAAGGATGAACATTCAAAACCCGAAGCAAAAGGATGAACCCAAACTAAACTTCTGACAATAAAACAAAACTCTATGATAGTTTGGAATCTTTGGTAATCCACTACTCCTAGAATAGGACTTTGACACTCCATTTTTTAAAGCAATGAAATTTGAATTTTCTAAGGATGAGTCACAACCTTAATTGGGAGTTTCCTTAAGCAGTCCTCAGTTGCTTAAGATTTAATTAACTATAAAGGCTTTTCTTTAAAGGAAAAAAGTGAACCCCAGAACAAGTACATTAACCAGAATCTCTGATTGTGGGTTTGCTTTCGTTAGGTCTTCTTTTCAGGTATGCCTCCAAATTCTATTAACCCAATGCGCTTTAGAGCTATATGCGTGAAGTCCAATTCACGAAAGCTTCCCCACATGTTTCTTTTATCTATCCCTGTTATTGTATGCCTTATCCCTCTGATTTCTTCTCTCTTTAGATCACCTACAAGATCAAAGAGAGAACTCTTCAGATAGAAAGGGTTATACGATGGGAGACCAAATGGAGACTCAACGATAATGACATGATGACTGAAAGAGCAGTGGCGGCGCTGTTTAGGCAAGCCCGATATGGCAGGCATGCCATCAAGAGAGTGGTGACTCCACTGGGCACTCTTCTCTCCATCTCTAGTTGTTATAATTTTCCTCACATTCAAATGATTTACCTATGCTTTTTTCAAGTTAAATTATCCTTACTCCATCAGTATGTTCTGCTCATTTCACTCTTGGAAAAAACATAACCAACAATCCCTTCATCCCAGAATTGTTCATATCTAACGAATCTTTGGATCTAAAATCTTGAAACTAAATGAAAAAACAAAATGGAAAAACTAAAATGACAAGACAAAAACAACAAAAAAAAAGTCTAACTAAAACTTGACAAAACAAAATAAGATGTTTTACATCAAGATATTATTTTTCAAAGTTTATGTATTTAATTAAATTAACATATCCTGATCTTCCTACTTAACCATGTTGGTGTCAGCTCAACCTATACGGCTCCAAAAAAACATGTGTTGTCCTACCATTCGTAATGCTTTACACCTCAGTCGCCACACGCGCCTGCGATCCGGGGCCCTTTATCGATCTGGTTCATCATCCACAATGATCTGAGGTTCGTTTTGAATACATGGTAATAATGACATTGGTTCATCATCCCAAATGAACTATAACCCAAGAACCTTCCATGATCTTGGGTTAATATCTCGCTTAATTCTCAATAAAATTCAATGGGGTTTGTTCTTAAAGATACATCTCAATGAGATAAAAAAATTTATATGGCTAGTTGAGCATGGATTGTTGACTCTCTTCACAAAAGCCTATATTGAGGTAAAATTAAGGATTTTTGAGTTAACCTTTGTCCAAAAGGTGAGACATCAATTAGATTGGTTGAGAAGCTTCACCTTGACACCACAAACCTCCTTCAAGTGTTGATTTGCTTTACGGATAGGTCTAAGTATGAGTTAGACCAAAATGTGGATTGTTTTTGGTCCAAAACTATGGTAGAGGCCAAAGAAAAGAGGGTTTTTGATTGGGGGGGTGTTTTTGAAGTGTGGGGAAGCTTTTGAAACAATTAATTTTGAGTTTGTGGAGTTTTGTGAGATGGTCAAAAAAGTCCTAGTTTTCAATGAAGAAATTAGGGATTTGTGGTCTCTTTGGAAGCTTATAATTAATAGGGATGAGCTTTTTATGAGTGCAAGAGTGGTTTGGAAAGATTTTCGCAGGGATTCACCAATGTTTGTGCACTTGTCCCATTTGTTTGTGGAGATGGTCCATTTATAAGCTTGACAATGGGGGGCAGGGCTCCAATTGGCTGGTCAAAGGCTGCTTATGTGGAGAGGAGGCAGAGGCAATGGTCTAATGAGAGGTGAGCTACATTGAATGGGCTCAATTTTGAGTCTGCCCCTTTGGGTGGCTCTCGGTTTTGGGCTTGTTGCTGATAATGGTGGGGTGTTGGTGCTCTGGAGGTCATTATCTAACTGTGGGAAGTCAATGGTGGAGGTTGGTGAAGCCAATTGGGTTGGAGCATGTGTAGATGTGTTGATTGAAGTGGAATGGAATTTAGGTGATTTTGGGTACACCAACCCTACCAAACTTGTCGGAACAAGAAGATGGCAGAAGATGGCTGATTGTATAATATTGGGGTTCTTGGTTGACTTTAGCTCATTTAATATCAAGCTCGTGTGTTTCACATATGCATATCACCAAAAAAGGTCATCTAAAAGTACCTCAAAAACCCTAGCATCGAAAAGAAAAAAGAAACTTTATTACCTTTATTAGGATTTCACGTGTGACACTAAGCAACAGTGACTAACAGACCATCCAAAAGAACTCACAAGGTGAACATCTCATCATGAAACTCACAAATCCACAAAAGAAAGAATGAAAATAAATCAAAAATGAGAAAACATAATTACAAATAGCATAAACTTCACAATATCTAAAATATCAATGATACATGGAACATAAATAAACATGAACTTTAGAAAATAAATAAGAATCATCTAATCAACATCCAACAATGGCATTTGTAATCCACTCTCGCAATTTAACCATTTTTGTGGCACATTCACCATCCTGGGTGTAATCTTCCCATGACTCTATCTCTGGCTTTGGTATAGATTAACTTACATGAAATTCAAATGCTTTTGGCAAGACCTACATGTGATCATCTTTAGCCATGCTGAGGTCTACATCCATTCGAGAAGGATGGTGTCAAATGTAGTTGTGGAGCATTATCGTACCCAATACAATCTACACCTATTTTGGAAATGGATATGTTGGCATATCACGTAGTATGACCATTTCATCTTCCACACTCCAAACACTCTTTCAATTATGCCACATAAGGAGGAATGCATTTTGTTAAACATATCCTTCCTTCCACGAGCAACATCGCTGGATCTTTCTAAATCAGGAATGTGATATTTTGTATCTGGAAATGGCTTCAAATACCCTCTCTGTAAGGTATTGCCATCATTGACCAAGTAATATTTACCTGTCTCAAATATCATAATTAGTAATAAACTAAAAAAATGAATGTGGTTGATAGCTTTACAAACCTGGAGGTGGGTGAGGGAAGCCATGTCTTCGGTATCTTGTCGCAAAAGCAAAAATATGACTATCATGTGCACTATCTTCCCAACCAGCCATCACAAAGTCAAGCAAATGTTGAAGTCACATATGACCATCACATTTTACATGAGTGATCCAAATCGTCCGATGTATGAAACCTTTTCAATATTGGATACTCGTTCATCCACGCGGGTTCCGTGAATCACTCCAACACATTTCTATCAGATTAAATAAAGTTGAGATAATCATGTAACTCATTTTGACATTTGAATGTAATGTGTTAAAAGAATTACCTTAAGAAGTGACAAATACCGTGAGTTATTTGCAATCTTTGTTGGAGTTGTCTTGAATTTTGGATCCTTTGGCTTAATTATCTTTGTCGATAAACTGACAAGAGCTTTAAAACCTAAGGAGAATTATCTGTTAATTGGCTCTTATGAACGTTGGAATCACTACATCACTTCTCTCATTGAATCATTCTGTGATAAAATGTAGAGGGTTATTTATAGCACTTCTCTTGTTATCATTCTTAAGGAACCTTGGAGTCTCTGATAGCTATGTAGTTCATGAGGCAGCTCCCTAAATATAAACTGTCATACAAAACATGTTACTGAATCTTGTGGGGAATCCTTGTAGTAGCTCCCTAACCCATTTATCACTAATATAAGTGGATGGCATGTAGGGAGTTTGATCGATCTATGAATTGTAGTATTTGTACAACAAAAATACTATCGCCACAATCTTTCCTCTTAGGCTCTCTCGCTGTGAGTCCATGCTAAAGAAGTGCTCTATTCAGGTATTATGTGTGAATCAGACAACGTTAGAAAAATATCTAAAATCTGAATATAGAGTAATGAGAAGAAATAAATACAGAGTAACATCTAGATTATTTGTTCTAGAAAAAAAATGTTCAAATCAGATTCTCATGAAACAAAAAAAAAACAAAGCCATTGAACAATAACTCCAAAAAATCAATGGTCCATAAATAAACATAAATAGTCGACCCGACGGTCGAGGGGGGGCATCTTCAATAATATCTGTCTGCGGGTCAGATCCTCCAACAACTTCAAGGAGTTTAGATACAACGGTTTATCCCCATAAACTTTGGGATATGTCTCCAAAACTCAAAGAAAGTTTTCTATGGAGGTGTCATGTGAAGTAACAACAAGAATTGTGCACGCATCCATCGGTTTAACTATTTGGCTTCTGACAAAACAACTCCTTCTTTTTTCATTTTTATCTACCCTATGACGCTTTGACTGGCATGTGGACTCCAAATCCTTTTTGTTTAGACTATGACCTCTTGACCTCAATTTTGGTGAGGTCTTTCCTTCCTCTTAATGCATAGGATCTAGCCCTAGGACTTTCCTTGTGACTATCCTAGCTGACTAGAGATGGAGCTCACCTACATAGAAATTTAAACCACTTCTTTACTCACTTTAAAACAGCACTTGGAAGGAAGGTTAAGACCAACATGTGAGGATTCAAAGGATGAGTCCCCATAGGATTGTTGGACTTAAGACAACTCAGGGTGGCAAGGGCCTGGTTTTTCACATACTTAAGCACATCACAACCTCCTACTTGTCCTAAAATCCTAAATCACACCCATTAAACCAACCTCCTTTACCCTTTAACAAACTCACATGAATAGTCCCAAGCCTTAGGTCTTTGATTGAGTTGGCTATGATCAATATGTGAAGGTTCATAAGAGGTTGTCATTGGGTTAGGTTTCATCCCAAGGTAATTAAGTATGGCTAAGACCCATGTTCAAGTACCCCCAAACCCTAAATCCTACCCAAATAACCAATTTTGGCCTTTTAGCCCCAAACTTTTTTAAAATTACCAAATTGCTCCTAAAACCCTAAAAAATTCAAAAATGACTCAAACTATTAATTTTCTCCAAAAATCATGTCAAACCATTCTAAACCATCCAAATTGACCAAAACACCCCAAAATTTCCAAAATTCCCAAAATAACCCTAATTTTATAAAAATTTCCAAAGTGCCCTTCATGTCCAAAAAATTCTCAAAACCACACAAATCATTCCAAACTTCCTCTAAACCAATCCCAACCACGCATTAACCAAATTGACCAATTTTGACCAAAATCCCAATTTTGACCAAAATCCCAATTTTGCCCCTAAATTCCCCAAAATCTCCAAAATTACTCTAAAAAATTCTTAAAATCTTCAAATTCACTTTAAATGTTGCCAAAATCAATTTGAATCGCCCAATGTCTTCAATTATGCACCCAATTGATCAAATTTCCCCCCAATTTTCATCTAATTTACTCCTAACCTATACTATTTCAAAATTCAAACTCAATTTCAATCAAACCCAAGCCCAATTTGATTAGCACATGGTTAATTTCAATTTAAATCCTTCATGCATATTTTAAAAACCCATACCCATATGCATTTTCAAAAGTCCATAGGATTAACTTTTAAAGCCCAAATTAAGCTCACATGACAAAATATTCCTTCCTCATCATCCCTATTTAATTTAAGTATTCATCATGGGCATCATAACAAACATACTATGCATACACTTGAACTTTTATCCAAATGGGCATGATGGCATCTTCGCCCCAAAAATTTCATAAAAATAAATTTCCTTTTGCAAGAAAGTTCCTCATGGCATCATGCATGGCATGACATATCGCATGGACCCTTCCATGGGCATCATAAGGTCAAACCTACCAAAAATGGCAAAAGTAGGTGACCACTCGCTCTCCCTCCTTCATTTCAACTTTCCCTCTTCATGATTCATTTAAACCTTTGCCTCATGACCAAGCTAACCATTTGACCTCACCCAAACCTTCCTTAGGGCCAGTACAAACACCCTCACCTCTTTGGGACCACTTAGCCACTTGACCAAGGGTTTGAACCCAACCTAGTTCACTTAGCCTAAATCCTTTTTTTCCATTGGTTCTTCACCTTGAACCTTACTTAAAACCAAATTGACTCGACTCCACAGCCTCCCTAACCTCCCTCGGCTTGGAAGTGACCTGACCTTGACCAGTCAACCACCTCAACCTCCGGAAAACCCCATGCTCGAGAGGTCCCAATTGGGGAAAACCCAAAATTCTACCCACCTGAGCTGGCTCAGCCTAATTTTCCATTCGAGGTCTTCTTCCCTCCACCTAAGCAGTTCCCCTGCCACCATGAATTTCCCTTAAGATAGTCATAGCCTCCTCTTTAAATAGAGGACCACCCATGGCAAAACGAAGAGGAGTACTGAAACCTTAACCAAACTCTGCCAAAATTTCTCCAGACCCTCTAGCAGACAGAGAAGCCAATTCCCACCATTTCTTAGCCCTTGTATCCATTAACTAAAGTCAGTAATTTCAAGTAATTTCNGGTTAGGTTTCATCCCAAGGTGATTAAGTATGGCTAAGACCCATGTTCAAATACCCCCAAACCCTAAATCCTACCCAAATAACCAATTTTGGCCTTTTAGCCCCAAACTTTTTTAAAATTACCNAGTTAGGTTTCATCCCAAGGTAATTAAGTATGGCTAAGACCCATGTTCAAGTACCCCCAAACCCTAAATCCTACCCAAATAACCAATTTTGGCCTTTTAGCCCCAAACTTTTTTAAAATTACCAAATTGCTCCTAAAACCCTAAAAAATTCAAAAATGACTCAAACTATTAATTTTCTCCAAAAATCATGTCAAACCATTCTAAACCATCCAAATTGACCAAAACACCCCAAAATTTCCAAAATTCCCAAAATAACCCTAATTTTATAAAAATTTCCAAAGTGCCCTTCATGTCCAAAAAATTCTCAAAACCACACAAATCATTCCTAACTTCCTCTAAACCAATCCCAACCACGCATTAACCAAATTGACCAATTTTGACCAAAATCCCAATTTTGCCCCTAAATTCCCCAAAATCTCCAAAATTACTCCCAAAAATTCTTAAAATCTTCAAATTCACTTTAAATGTTGCCAAAATCAATTTGAATCGCCCAATGTCTTCAATNACCAAAATCCCAATTTTGCCCCTAAATTCCCCAAAATCTCCAAAATTACTCTAAAAAATTCTTAAAATCTTCAAATTCACTTTAAATGTTGCCAAAATCAATTTGAATCGCCCAATGTCTTCAATTATGCACCCAATTGATCAAATTTCCCCCCAATTTTCATCTAATTTACTCCTAACCTATACTATTTCAAAATTCAAACTCAATTTCAATCAAACCCAAGCCCAATTTGATTAGCACATGGTTAATTTCAATTTAAATCCTTCATGCATATTTTAAAAACCCATACCCATATGCATTTTCAAAAGTCCATAGGATTAACTTTTAAAGCCCAAATTAAGCTCACATGACAAAATATTCCTTCCTCATCATCCCTATTTAATTTAAGTATTCATCATGGGCATCATAACAAACATACTATGCATACACTTGAACTTTTATCCAAATGGGCATGATGGCATCTTCGCCCCAAAAATTTCATAAAAATAAATTTCCTTTTGCAAGAAAGTTCCTCATGGCATCATGCATGGCATGACATATCGCATGGACCCTTCCATGGGCAT
>JXCR01105210.1:115243-126878 GCA_002079205.1 Phalaenopsis hybrid cultivar
TTGAGACATGAGAGTGGGAGGTAGAAACCAATCAGCCCCACTTTTAAAGAAGAAGGGTATAATTGTAATTGTCTCAATTGTTGAACATTAGAAGATGAAACTAATTTGAATGATTTAAATGTTTGGGACATAAGCTAGGAAGTCAAGAACGCACCAATCTAGAATGCCCTAACCAATGGTTGAATCATAAGTTAAACTTTCAATTAAATATTATCAATTTTACCTCGTTCCTCAAAATTACACATCTACCCCCGGTGTCATTTGAGCTTTGTAGTGAGCTAAGTTCAAGTTAAAGATACTTGAGGGTTAGTTGAAAGATAAACTTTGATTAATATCTGTTAAACACTATAAGCTCAAACTTGTCTATCCCCTCTCGTGGGTTAATTGTGATATAAAAAAGCTAAGCACGGGTCAAACCTAACGAGCCTTAGGGTGATCCATTTAACAACATAATAAGTTCAAATGAACTTGAGATAATCTAACGAATTCTTAAGGGTTGTTCTGGGCTATGCCCGAACACTTTTATAATCTTTTGGATATTTTGAAGAACAATTAAACTTATTATGCTTTGTTCAAGAAAATCATCTTTAGAACCTTTAAGGACCCGTCAAGTTATGAATTGTGGCATCTTTTGAATTTAAATAAATAAGGCTTCATTGATACTTATTATTTGCTCTTACCTTCACTCTGCAATATATACATGATTATGGATGCTAACATTTCAGTGGGAGCAGTGAGAAGATGACAGGTAAGCATTTATAGTTTATTTATTGTCAATTTATTTCTGTAATTTATTAGCGTTTTAATATTCTATGCACGCTTGGTTGAAATACTTTTCAAAAGCCCAAANATGAGAAGATGACAGGTAAGCATTTACAGTTTATTTATTGTCATTTTATTTCTGTAATTTATTAGCGTTTTAATATTCTATGCACGCTTGGTTGAAATACTTTTCAAAAGCCCAAAACAGCAATTTTGAAAATTAAGATAAACTTTTTCAAAATTAAACTTAAACAACATTTTCCAAAAAAACAAAAAATAAAACAACAAACAAACATAATACGTCCTTTTGAATTTACGTGAGTCCCTCAAATGAGGTAACCTACGGTTATTAACAANCAAACAACATTTTCAAAAAAAACAAAAAAGAAAACACAAACAAACATAATACGTCCTTTTGAATTTACGTGAGTCCCTCAAATGAGGTAACCTACGGTTATTAACAAGATCTTCCCAGTTTAAATGAGTCTAACAACTCGTTTAGACTAAGTAAATTCAAAAGAAAATAATGGTACCAGAATGAGGGAACTGTGGGATCCTAACCGGTGTCACTCTAATCAACTTTAACCCCCTCCCCTCATGACACTTGAACAACAAAACTTGACATGAAAACTGTAAAACCTTAAACCCCTTAGACCTTTGGCTTGCTACTTCAATGAGGAGCTTTGAGCTAATACCGTGGGCAGCAAGATGAGGATGAACAAAAAAAAATAACCTTGGCGAGAGCAACCAGTTCTGCAACAGAATATCTTTCTTTAGAATTAAATGACAAGTCATATGACTTCGAGGTTGCCTGTAGAGCACGAAATAAATCCTCAACTCATCTTTAGTCTTTTACACAATCATTTTACGCAATCTAAGCCCTAACTCATTTTAGGCTCTGAGGTCATTGTTCGTCACGACGTAAATCCTAATATCTTCCAGGTTATTTGTATGACTGTGTCATGCGAGTGTAAGCCCTAAAATAATAAAATTGGCAGGATGAAACATTAAATAATATCATTTCAAAATTGAAGCCAAAAAATAAGATAGCTTGAAAAATTACCAAGGTTTTCCCTAGATCAATAACATACCCTACCTTTCATTCCTTTGGATTCTTAAAAATAATTGTTCCTATTTGNTAGGATGAAACATTAAGTAATATCATTTCAAAATTGAAGCCAAAAAATAAGATAGCTTGAAAAATTACCAGGGTTTTCCCTAGATCAATAACATACCCTACCTTTCATTCCTTTGGATTCTTAAAAATAATTGTTCCTATTTGATCTAAACCCTTATGAACTTCTATTGTCCAGTCTTGAAAACCTTAAACTTTGGAATTCTTTAGAGCAAAACCGCTAGTCTAAATCGAGAGTATTCTTAAGCAACATCGGTTACTTAAGATGTAATTAACTATAGGGGGTTGTCACTATAGGGAACTCTGAAACCCAACTTAAATATAAACCTTATCTAATCTTTCATATTAGATAGGAGAACTTGTCAACTTATATAAAAAATGGTTTTGCAGACTAAACGGGTGTCATAAATTCTTTAATTTTTTTAATCAAGCATCACTAGCAAGAGTAATGTCTATTCCTTGGGGTAGATGCATCGTTTGCAGTGTTATACTCGATCATTTATACTTTGTATATATGATTGGTTTTGTCTCGTATTTTCAAAATCAAAACATTACTTTTCAAAATTAACATACTACTTTTTTTAAAATCATATATATATATATAATTAAATCTAAATTATTTTCAAACAAAAATTTCCCGATCGACAAGACCTTCACTGGACCCACTTATCTGTTCAGTCCCAAAGTCCTTTGGTATGCTTGGAAAACCTTGATCACTTGGACGCATGAGTACCCGTTGCAAAAAACCCACTGTACATATGGTCCAACTTTTCCTTTATGTCAAGTTAAATACCACTAAATTTGAATTTCTTGGCAGCTGGCACTACCTNGTTAGATAGGAGAACTAGTCGACTTATATAAAAAATGATTTTGCAGACTAAACGGGTGTCATAAATTCTTTAGTTTTTTTAATCAAGCATCACTAGCAAGAGTAATGTCTATTCCTCGGGGTAGATGCATCGTTTGCAGTGTTATGCTCGATCATTTATACTTTGTATATATGATTGGTTTTGTCTCGTATTTTCAAAATCAAAACATTACTTTTCAANCAGCTAGCCTAACCCAAACCCAACTTCTAGCCATTTTGACCCAAATTGAACCCCTTCCCCAAAATTGACTTAGTCATACTAAAGTCACCAAAGTAAGGTCTCCACAGCCACTAAGCACACCCTATTGACCAGGCTAAATCATCTTAAATCACTCAAGTGAGCTATGGACCAAGGGTCCCCTAATTCAAGCAATCTTATCCCATTTTTAGGCCTTAACCAAAATATCTCCTCCATCATCACTTATCATTGAGGGTTAACNATATTGACCAGGCTAAATCGTCTTAAATCACTCAAGTGAGCTATGGACCAAGGGTCCCCTAATTTAAGCAATCTTATCCCATTTTTAGGCCTTAACCAAAATATCTCCTCCATCATCACTTATCATTGAGGGTTAACTATAATTAACCCTCTCCCTGGCTCACCTGACCACCTGGCCACCACCCCTGGCCCTGTCGGCAGCCCTACTAGCTTAAAAACTCTAAAATTGAGAGCTACCACCCCTAAATGAAACCTAATTTCAACTCTAGAGGCCAACTCATTCCAATGGCTCCTTAGAGCTCCTCAGCCCTCCACCTAAGCAGCTCTTTGCACCCATCAATTGGCCCTGGTAGCCAGCCCAAGCCCTNAGCTCACCTGACCACCTGGCCACCACCCCTGGCCCTGTCGGCAACCCTACTAGCTTAAAAACTCTAAAATTGAGAGCTACCACCCCTGAATGAAACCTAATTTCAACTCTAGAGGCCAACTCATTCTAATGGCTCCTTAGAGCTCTCCTCAGCCCTCCGCCTAAGCAGCTCTTTGCACCCATCAATTGGCCCTGGTAGCCAGCCCAAGCCCTTCTATTTAATNTGAGAGCTATCACCCCTAAATGAAACCTAATTTCAACTCTAGAGGCCAACTCATTCTAATGGCTCCTCAGAGCTCCTCAGCCCTCCACCTAAGCAGCTCTTTGCACCCATCAATTGGCCCTGGTAGCCAGCCCAAGCCCTTCTATTTAATCAGCCCCCTCCATGGACAAAAGAAAGGAGTTCCAAATTCTTGGGGAAAGTCTGCCAAAATCTCACCAGAGACTCTGCAAGCATCCCTAAGCATAATCCAACCATCTTCCCTCTCTGATTCCCACTGTGAGAGCCCAATTTTGAGCTCAAACTTTCAGCTCAGACCAGGACATCTCTCCACAATCCACCAAACTCAAATTAATTGTGCACACACCATCCCTAGAGCAAGAGGAGTTGANTGACATCTCTCCATAATCCACCAAACTCAAATTAATTGTGCACACACCATTCCTAGAGCAAGAGGAGTTGATTCCCCATCAAAGCCCCCTCTGAAACAGCCTTTAGGATATCTCTAGACCAACACCTGAAATCCACCTTGATCGAAATCATATCTAGATAATTCACCAGGGCTTGAAACTTCATCTGAGGTTCGTTGGTCTCAATTGAAGCTACCACAACCATCTGATTGAGGCCTCCCCTCTTAGATAAAGGTATTGAGCTCTAACCCTAGCCCGAGCTTCTTTTGATTCTCCATTTGTAATAGCTCGATTTCCTACTTGATTAACTATATATATATGTGTTTGTATTGAGTAGATGAAGGTTTAGAAACAAACCCCAAGCGATTTGGTTATGTCTAGACGAAGATCTTAAGGTTTTAGTGTGAATGGCTTACGGGTTAGGTCACTTGGAGACGATAACGGGGAGTCGTCTGATCGTGCGTGTATCCAACGGACAGAGAACATCGAGCCGGAAAGACTCTTGTGTCTGAATCGTGGGTCGCTTGGCAGCTGAGGTGGATGGTGGCGATGAGTGAGAGTGCGCCATGTGTGAGTTCGGAGCCGCCGTAGTTTGAGTTGTCATGTAGTATAAGTAGAAAAATATTGATTTTTTAGAATTATTTTAAATGCCTAAACTTCAAAAATGCATATCTTTCTCTAGAAAAATTATAAAAATAAAAGAAAAATACATTCTTGCTTAATGAACATAGGAGAATAANAATTAACTATATATATGTGTTTGTATTGAGTAGATGAAGGTTTAGAAACAAACCCCAAGCGAATTGGTTATGTCTAGACGAAGATCTTAAGGTTTTAGTGTGAATGGCTTACGGGTTAGGTCACTTGGAGACGATAACGGGGAGTCGTTTGATCGTGCGTGTATCCAACGGACAGAGAACATCGAGTCGGAAAGACTCTTGTGTGTGAATCGTGGGTCGCTTGGCAGCTGAGGTGGATGGTGGCGATGAGTGAGAGTGCGCCATGTGTGAGTTCGGAGCCGCCGTAGTTTGAGTTGTCGTCGTGTAGTATAAGTAGAAAAATATTGATTTTCTGAATTATTTTAAATGCCTAAACTTCAAAAATACATATCTTTCTCTAGAAAAATTATAAAAATAAAAGAAAAATACATTCTTGCTTAATGAACATAGGAGAATAATGTGGACTACAAATAAAAATTATTTTCTTATTCACTGATTTTTAATAAATTAAATACCCTCTAGAGTATTTTAATTCATTATGATCAAACATTGCTCACCATGACTTGAAATTTTGAGTGTTTGTACTTCATTACAGAGACTATGTCCTCTAATTTTTCCAAGGTCAGAGGACATATTTATGCTTCAAACCTTAATTTTCAAGCTAGGGTGACTATTTTGGCTTATTTTAATTAAATAAATTANGTACCTCATTACAGAGACTATGTCCTCTGATTTTTCCAAGGTCAGAGAACATATTTATGCTTCAAACCTTAATTTTCAAGCTAGGGTGACTATTTTGGCTTATTTTAATTAAATAAATTAAAAGATCATTTGGAAAATTATGGGAATAAATTTAGTAGTTTTCCTGTGGTCAGAAAAGTCTAGGAAAAATATCATGATGTCTTGAATTCTCTTGTAAATTTCTATATTTAATTAAATGTAAATATCTTGTGTTAATTTATGTAAATTATATACTTATCCAAAATTTACCAAATCAATCCCACATTATTCATAAAAATCATGTTTTTCCACTGTAAAATTTGAAATTTTTTTGATTTAGTTCAAGTATTAAAGTTTATTTTCTAAGGAACCTTGTATTTTTGTACAAAAATAATTATATTAAATTAAATACAGATGAGAAAATTATGAAAAGTGATTTTCTGAGTTTCTTGTTATCAGGGGCACTTGGTAAACATAAAAACTGTTTTTAGAAAAATCCTTAATTTTTTATCTTTATTTTGAATTTAAAAATAATTAAAAAAATAAAAAAATCACAAAAATATCAAAATATTTCANGACCAAATCAATCCCACATTATTCATAAAAATCATGTTTTTCCACTGTAAAATTTGAAAATTTTTTGATTTAGTTCAAGTATTAAAGTTTATTTTCTAAGGAACCTTATATTTTTGTACAAAAATAATTATATTAAATTAAATACAGATGAGAAAATTATGAAAAGTCATTTTCTGAGTTTCTTGTTATCAGGGGCACTTGGTAAACATAAAAACTATTTTTAGAAAAATCCTTAATTTTTTTATCTTTATTTTGAATTTAAAAATAATTAAAAAAATAAAAAAATCACAAAAATATCAAAATATTTCAAAATGTGTCTAATTGTTCTCTGATCACTTGGGCCTCATTAAAATATTTTTCCTAATTTTCCTAAATTAAAATAAATTTTAAAAGCTTAAAAATGTATTTTCCTTATTTTTTCCATTAAAATAATTATAATGANTGTATCTAATTGTTCTCTGATCACTTGGGCCTCATTAAAATATTTTTCCTAATTTTCCTCAATTAAAATAAATTTTAAAAGCTTAAAAATGTATTTTCCTTATTTTTTCCATTAAAATAATTATAATGATTACATTAAAAAAATCATAAAAATGCAAAATTTGATTCTCTGAGTTTTCTGAACTCAGAGGAGTCTAATAAAATATAAAAATAATTTTGGTAATTAAAAAATTATTTTCTACTTGATTAAATTATTTAAACTTCTTCATAATTAAATATTAATAATAAAAATTTAATTCAAAAAAATCATGAAATTTTGTCTAAGTATTTCTCTAACCTAGGAAAACCTCTAATAATTTTTTGATAAATAAAAAACTTTATTTGGTATAGTTAAATAAATCAATTTTTAAAGAATCTTATTTTTTGGGTTTAAATAAACATTTAAATTAAATTAAATTTTGAGAAGTCCGCATATTCTTCTCTAACATTATAATTACCTCATGGATATGCCACTCTAAACCCTCAAAGTCATTTGAGTTGTGGTTAATGAGTTATGAGGTGAAGTGCCCCGAGGGCAAAATAGTCATTTTAGACGTTGATGCCTTAATCAAAATTTAGGATTAACCAAAGGAGAAATGGATAATTTTAATCTTAATAGACATGTTTGGATGATTTAAATACAATGGGATTAAAAGGTAGAAACTCGCTCACCACCCTTGCACAACATCAACAAAATCATAATTCTCCNTATTTAAATTAAATTAAATTTTGAGAAGTCCGCATATTCTCCTCTAACATTATAATTACCTCATGGATATGCCACTCTAAACCCTCAAAGTCATTTGAGTTGTGGTTAATGAGTTATGAGGTGAAGTGCCCCAAGGGCAAAATAGTCATTTTAGACGTTGATGCCTTCATCAAAATTTAGGATTAACCAAAGGAGAAATGGATAATTTTAATCTTAATAGACATGTTTGGATGATTGAAATATAATGGGATTAAAAGGTAGAAACTCGCTCACCACCCTTGTACAACATCAACAAAATCATAATTCTCCTAATCTTCATGACTTGGAAGTCGGCTAAGATCAAACGATTCTTAAGTGATGGGCTTAAGATATAAAAGATGATAATTTATTTTTCTTAAGGCCAAAGTTGAGGATGATTTGACTATTTAATAAGAATGCATATCACTTAAATTAAAATTTTGATGCTCACCATTTCACCTATCATGATTGTTAAAGGCTTAATAGTGACCTAGGCTTGATGTCTAAACTCAATTGATCGGATTTAAAAGATAACATGATTGGTGATTAACATCTTTAAACTCTATAAGCCTGACTTTAATTATGGGCACTATAATCTTTAAATGACCTAAACTTGCCTTAGGGGCACCCACCCGCATAACCTTTAAACAAAACATCAATTGATTAATTAGATATATTATCCTCGAGATAATTAAATTGTCAAGTTTCATTAAGCAACGGGGTAGTCACAATTAAACCTTAGATGATTAATGGAACAATATGATAAGTTCAAAATGAACTTGGAATATTTCAATAGATCTTTAAAANGGGCGACGGGATTCAGATTCCGGCCGATTCTGACGATCGACAGCTTCCAACGGGCAAATCCTCAAACAAAATAATGTCAACCAAACCTATTGTACTCCCTTCTTGTCATTTCATTTAACTTCTTCATATTATTTTGCCACCTTTCTTTGTTAAAATAGGTGCGGGGTTTATTTCCTAGGTCAATCTCCCTAACACACAGGTCACAAAATATTAGTGTGACTTCTCTATCTCACATGGCTGTTGAACCGGCTGCTTTAGTCTTAACCAAGGAATTACAAACAAAGAAAATAGAAAACATTAATATTTCAGATCAACCAAAGAATAAACATTAACCACCACCCAACTCCCAACACAGCCACCACCCACCCCAACATAGCCGCCAACCAACCCCCAGCACATCCACCACCCCACCCCCAATACATCCANATTTCTTTGTTAAAATAGGCGTGGGGTTTATTTCCTAGGTCAATCTCCCTAACTCACAGGTCACAAAATATTAGTGTGACTTCTCTATCTCACATGGCTGTTGAACCGACTGCTTTAGTCTTAACCAAGGAATTACAAACAAAGAAAAGAGAAAACATTAATATTTCAGATCAACCAAAGAATAAACATTATCCACCACCAACTCCCAACACAGCCACCACCCACCCCAACATAGCCGCCAATCAACCCCCAGCACATCCACCACCCCACCCCCAATACATCCATCACCCACCCCCAGCACAGACACCAGCCAACCCCCCAGCACATCCATCAGCCCACCCGCAGCACAACCACCACCCCACCCCCGACACAGCCAACACCCACCNTTCCCTGCAGATCGACCACCCCACCCCCCAACACATCCACCACCAATCCCCACCACAGCCACCACCCAACCCAACACACCCATCACCCAACAACCACCTAATCCCCATCATATTCACCACTTCACCCCCAGTGCATCCACCACCATTATACAGCACAGCTACCACCCAACCACCCACCACATCCACCACCCACCCCCAGCATATTTACCACCCACCCCCCAGCACAACCACCTCCCAACCCCCAACACAGCCACCATTCAACCCCAACACATCAACCACTCAACCCCCAGCATATCCACCACCCCACCCCATCACATCCACTACCAATCACCAGCATAGCCACCACCCAACCCCCACCACATCCACCACTTAACCCTCAACACATCCACCACCCAACACCCACAAACACAAAAAGAGCTACTCCAAAAGACCCTTAAGGTTTAAAATGAAAAATTATTGCAGATGCTCTAAACAGGATAAAATTATAAAGAGGCCCTTTCAGGTGAAAATATTCAGAATGCCCACAACCACAACCACAATGAACCACAACCCATTTCCATATTTCATTTGAAGCAATTACATACATGTCACCTTAATGAATCACAACCACAACCTATTATCATATTTCATACGACGCAAATAAATATTGAAAGCACACACACTCGCAATCACAACACATAGAGCACCCAACCACATCCCAACATAACACACACCCACAACCACCATACACATTCCCACAACNACTCGCAATCACAACACATAGAGCACCCAACCACATCCCAACAAAACACACACCCACAACCACCATACACATTCCCACAACCACAACACACAACATCCAACCACAACTCACTTCACACACAGCCACACACACCCCCACAACCACAACATAAACACCAATAACCACCACACACACACGCCCACAGCCACACACACACCCACATCCACAACATACGACACCCAACCACAACCCACAAGCCACACCTCAATGAAGAATCTCCTCTCATTTTTATATCAATGCAATTGCATACATGCCACCCAAAACATTGTCATCTACAAATGAAGCATCCTCTTTCATTTATTTTTCAATTTATAGTTGAAGCATAAAAGAAAAAATTGTGTTGTATTGAATAGATGCAAATGTAAAAAGGACACCCAAAAGAATGCTATGAGCAAACCAAACTCTTTTACATCCAATTTTTAAATTGTCACACAAACATCAAAGGAATTGATTAAATCCCATCCAATATTTTTCATTTGAGGCAATGACATAGAGGGTACCCAANCATAAAAAGGACACCCGAAAGAATGCTATGAACAAACCAAACACTCTTTTACATCCAATTTTTAAATTGTCACGCAAACATCAAAGGAATTGATTAAATCCCATCCAATATTTTTCATTTGAGGCAATGACATAGAGGGTACCCAAAAACTTGTTATCTCTGAATGAGCACCCTCTGCAAATGAGTATCTAAAACCTTGTTATCGAAAAATCGCTTAAAGACAGACATTCCATGAGAAAACCACAAACATAATATCATTCCATTGAAAAATCATCACAAATCGCATTTAGAAAGGTATTCCATTGAAAATTACTTACAAAGCACAGTAACCTGAGGTCGGAGTGAGGAGGAAGATGTGAAAGGCACCGCTAATCGTGAGATAGGAGCATTCGAGGTAAAGAGACGAACGAGGAGTCGCCTAGGACAGAACGGGGGTTGAGCGAAGAGCGAAGGACATGCGGGTAATAAGCGGGGGTAAGAACGCGGACCGCGGGATCCAGCTTGCAGTGTTTATTAAAAAAAACCCAAACGGCTTTTGTTATTAATATAAATGTCCCCAACTAAAAATGCAATAAAATCCCCGAAGTATAAACCCTAAACACGAAAAAATATTACATCAGGACTCCGCACGTAGAGCTACGTGCGGGGTCCAATGAAATAACGCTGTGGAGGAGATCGGTCTGATAACACTAGAGAATATTCACCTCGTGTTATTCAGGTGTTATTGTGTGTTATTCAAGTATTATTGATGTGTTATTGTGTTATTATAACACCGAAAATATTTTAGAATAAAATAACACCTGAATAACATACAATAACACTTGAATAACAGAAGATTTTTGGGGTGTTACGAGACAGATCACCTCTATGACAATTTTATCGGACTCCCAACTTAATAATTTTTCCCCAGACAGAGGAGACGTTTTAGCCGGCAGAGTCAAAGAAAGCGATTGCCAATCCAAGCTAATTTGTGATTCATCCGGCATTGCCATTACTTGCGGCTATCAATGGCAGGTTTAAGATGGCCTCCTGATGATTCCGATTTACCCCACCAGCGGGCACCGGCCTCGGGGGACCTGATCTCGGACGACGACCGCTCGGTGGCTGCAGACTCGTGGTCAATAAGGAGTGAGTACGGGAGCACGCTTGACGACGATCAACGCAACGTTGATACCTCTGAAGTCCTCTCCAGTGGAAACTTACGACCTGCCTCCGATTACAGGTCTCGATCTTTGTTTCATTTTGTTTTCATTCGGACTAATTGAGCATATATAGGATTTGTTAGGTCTCTCACAAATTTTCAGGGC
>JXCR01105210.1:161731-194755 GCA_002079205.1 Phalaenopsis hybrid cultivar
CATGTTCTATAGTTGTTATAAAGTGATGTGTTGTTAAGGTCAATGTTATGAATGAAAACGTGATACAAACACGTAGAAAATCTCATTATAGCTTGTTGTCTAGCAAATCAATTCGGTCTGAAGATAGCTTCTAATCAGGGGAATTATGGGTGTTTCAGATTGAGGGCAGTATTTTAGTTTATTTTTATATGAGCATTTTGTCGTTAAATTTGATGATATCGTTTGGATAAAATGGTTTTTTCCATATTTTATTGAACGGAAAATGTTTTTATTATTTGTTTGGCTAAATAATTTGTCATGACTTTGCTCATTTAAAATATTAAAATGCTCATATTTTAACTAAATCTATAGTCTCTCATCTACCACTAATTTTATTAAAAAAAAAATTAAGACTAATTTTATCAAAAAACATTAAAGATATATTATTTTATTATTTTAATTTTGAATTAAAAAATCATAATTATTATCCACTGAGGTTGTCCTTTTGAAAGACTTAGCTAAACAAATGTGGAAAAATAATTAATTTGCTTTTCTTTCCTAATTTTGTATAGCTTTTGGCTCTAATCAGAGCCTTATAAATGTAAATACTATGCTTTTTATATGTTAGTTATATATATATAATTTATTTAGGGTGCAGTGGATAACTTAAAGTCTTTTTAGAGCAGCTGCAGCTTCTCAGCTTTTCAGTTGTAACTGCGGGGAAGTTCACTATCTGTTTGTTGCAGCTATGTGAGAACAGTTGTTTCTATAAAAATGACCATTATACTCTTTAGTAAAACTGTTTAAAAGAAAATATAAAATAATTTTTATATTAAACAAATAATTTCTTAAGCAATAAATTTAAATTAATAAATAATATAGTTTTGATAATTAAGAACATAAAAAATATTTTAATAAATTAATTAATTGATCAATAAATAACAATATATAAATTCGTTTAGTTATGATTAATTTGAAACTAATGAATTAATCATTCATTGTTAATAAATTTATACTTAAAATTGCACAATGTATTTTTGTAATATATATTTTGTTTTACTCCAGTCATCTTATAAGAGATATTTTACATACAATCGATGTTAAAGTGCATATGTTGACATACAATCGATGTTAAGTATGACATTGCAAGTTTCAAACTAGGGAAACACCAGTAGGTGCAACAACCACAAAGTTTATTAGTTCAAAAGATATAATAAGTCACTATTAAATCTGAACATTCTATAAATTTCAGCTCGCCAAATCGCGAAAAAAAAAACAACAATTTCTCTTCAACTAAACAAAAAATCATTTTGATCTTTTTTTTTAGCCCAATTTCATACAAACCGCCCAAAATTTGTTATTTATAAATCAATCACTCTCATTCATCTATTTTTCAAATTCTCAGTCAAATTTTAAAATTAATGATAGTCTTATCTCAAATTTTTTATTTTTTATCAAATTCTTAATAGTTTGATCGTGACACACATAAATACATCAACTTGATAGTTAAGAAAAATCATACAAACGATTAATTTGTAAATATCAATGTTTCAAGTGGTCCCTATATAATTATCCTTTTTTTTAATTATTTTCCTCAATTCTTTTTTACATTTCTCAACTTATAATTCAATAAAAAAGAAAAAAGAAAATATAGCACGCGCACACGCGCTTACGCGCTTCTATAAATGACAATGATAAAAAAGCTGAATTGAAATTGATTTTCACCCACTAATTTAGTCGAAGAAAATGAAGTAATTTTTTTTTTCTTTTTTGTCCGAGGAAAATTCAGTCTTTATTCCATATGAGTACAGTCTTTCTACGTTGAATTTCCGTGAGTTTCAAATACACTTATTTGGGTAAATGACGATGCCACTAGGTTCTCAACAACGACACTTTGTCCTCTACTACCTACCGTCCATCACGCACCAATAGGTCCAACCGCTAATTGCCTTTTCCGTTGTTGGCAGCCGCCGACCGTTGTGGTTTGTCATCTCCACCCCGTCGCCGCTTCAGACAACTATCATCTATCATTGCTACTTTCCAGAAACTATAACTTGCCGCCCGCAGCCCGCTGCCCGCCTCAATCATTTATTGATGCCAATTATCAGCCATCATTACCTTCGACCGCCGATAATTGTTATCGACGTCTAAGCCAACACTAGTCCATCACCATTGTCAATCTTTAACCGATTATTTTTTATTTTAAATTTATTTTTCTTCAAATCAAATTGAATAAAAAAAAAAAGTTTTGGATTTATTTCACACAGAGCCAAATAATTTTAAAATATTTCAAATATAATATATGATTTAATGCGACATTATTTTTACACATTATTAATTAAATTAATAAATAGTTTTTGAATTTATTATTTCTTATCAAACCTAATGAAAAAAAAAATCAAAATTTATTTTTATGGCCCAATTTCTCCTCTCAGAAAAATAAAATATCCTCATTAGCTATACAAGAAAGCAAAAGCTTTTAAATGGAACTTATTTAAATTTTTTTTTTTTCATTTTCATTTGAGAAATTTGACTTTATATGCCACTTAATAGTAAAAATGGAGATTCAAGTAAAAAGACATTTGGCCTTTTCTTCTTCCGGTTTTTTTTTTTTTTTTNTTAAAAAAAATTAAGACTAATTTTATCAAAAAAAATTAAAGATATATTATTTTATTATTTTAATTTTTTAATTAAAAAATCATAATTATTATCCACTGAGGTTGTCCTTTTGAAAAACTTAGCTAAACAAATGTGGAAAAATAATTAATTTGCTTTTCTTTCCTAATTTTGTATAGCTTTTGGCTCTANAATTAAGACTAATTTTATCAAAAAACATTAAAGATATATTATTTTATTATTTTAATTTTGAATTAAAAAATCATAATTATTATCCACTGAGGTTGTCCTTTTGAAAGACTTAGCTAAACAAATGTGGAAAAATAATTAATTTGCTTTTCTTTCCTAATTTTGTATAGCTTTTGGCTCTAATCAGAGCCTTATAAATGTAAATACTATGCTTTTTATATGTTAGTTATATATATATAATTTATTTAGGGTGCAGTGGATAACTTAAAGTCTTTTTGGAGCAGCTGCAGCTTCTCAGTTTTTCAGTTATAATTGCGTTATCTCAAGGAGCTACTGCGGGGAAGTTGACTATCTGTTTGTTGCAGTTGTGTGAGAACAGTTGTTTCTATAAAAATGGCCAATCTACTCCTCTTTAGTAAAACTGCTTAAAAGAAAATATGAAATAATTTTTATATTAAACAAATAATTTCTTAAGCAATAAATTTAAATCAATAAATAATTTAGTCTTGATAATTAAGAACATGAAAATATTGTTATAAATTAATTAATTGATCAATAAATAACAATATATAAATTCATTTAGTTATGATTAATTTGAAATTAATGAATTAATCATTATTTGTTAAATTTATATCTTAAAATTGCACTTAATGTATTTTTGTAATATATATTTTGTTTTACTCCAGTCATCTTATAAGAGATATTTTACATACAATCGATGTTAAAGTGCAAATGTTTACGTACAATCGATGTTAAGTATGACATGCAAGTTTCAAACTAGGGAAATACCAGCAGGTGCAACCACCACAAAGTTTATTAGTTCAAAAGATATAATACTTCACTATTAAATCTGAACATCCTATAAATTTCAGCTCACCAAATCACGAAAAAAACAACAATTTCTCTTCAACTAAACAAGCAGGGCGAAAATCATTTTGATCTTTTTTTAGGCCAATTTCATACAAACTGCCCAAAATTTGTTATTTATAAATCAATCACTCTCTTTCATCTATTTTTCAAATTCTCAGTCAAATTTTAAAATTAATGATAGTCTCATCCCATTTTTTTTTTTATCAAATTATTAATAATTTTATCGTGGCACACATAAATACATCAATTTGATAGTTTAAAAAAATCATACGGGCGATTAATTTATAAATATCAATGTTTGAAGTGGTTTCTATATAATTATTCTTTTTTTAATTATTTTCTTCAATTCTTTTTTACACTTCTCAACTTATAATTCAATAAAAAAAGAAAAAAGAAAATATAACACGCACTTACGCACTTCTATAAATGAAAATGATAAAGAAGCTGAATTGAAATTGATTTTCACCCACTAATTTAGTCGAAGAAAATGAAGTAATTTTTTTTTCTTTTTTGTCCGCGAAAAATTCAGTCTTTATTCGTTGAATTTCCGTGAGTTTCAAATACACTTATTTGGGTAAATGGCATGCCACTAGGTTCTCAACAACGGCACTTTGTCCTCTGCTACCTACCGTCCATCACCCACCAATAGGTCCAACCGCTAATTGCCTTTTCCGTTGTTGGCAGCCGCCGACCGTTGTGGCTTGTCGTCTCCGCCCGCGTCGCCGCTTCAGACAACTATCATCTATCATTGCTACTTTCCAGAAACTATAACCTGCCACCCGCAGCCCGTCGCCCGCCTCAATCATTTATTGACGCCAATTTTCAGTCGTCATTACCTTCCACTGCCGATAATTGTTATCAACATCACAGCCAACACTAGTCGCCCATCACCATTGTCAATCTTTAACAGATTATTTTATTTTAAATTTATTTTTCTTCATATCAAATTGAAAAAAAAAAAAGTTTTATATTTATTTAACACAGAGCCAAATAATTTTAAAATATTTCAAATATTTTTACACATTATTAATTTTTCAGCAAGTAAGACCTTAAATTAAGTGTGTGGGCATGTTTGATTAAAAAGAGTTGCAAGGAATGTAAAATCATGAAATTTATATAATGTAAATTAATAAATAGTTTTTGAGTTTATTATTTCTTATCAAACCTAATGAAAAAAAAAATCAAAATTTATTTTTATTGCCCAATTTCTCCTCTTAGAAAAATAAAATCTCCTCATTAGCTATACAAGAAAGCGAAATGTCACGGACAAATAGTCCCACATCGGCTAGGTGTAGGCTTTTAAATGAAACTTATTTAAATTTTTTTTTTTTTTCATTTTCATTCGAGAAATTTGACTTTATATGTCACTTAATAGTAAAAATGGTCTTGTTGTCTACTTTATTATGAATATATGCTTAAGCGTTTAGTATTTACAAAGTAACCCCTTTATTTATTTTATAGAAGTAGAATTCGAGTTGGTGTTGAAGCAAACATTTAAGAGAACTTTCAAGTAAAAAGAAATTTGGCATTTTCTTCTTCCGGTTTTTTTTTTTTCGACCATTATTCTTCATATGTGATTGGTTTGAGACAATATTAGAAATAACATTCCTAATTTTCATCGCCATAAGTTTGAAAATATGGTTCACAACATAAACTCTAAGCTCAATAGAACACTAGGCATTATATTTTTTTGCTTCTAATATTGATTGAAACGTATTTCATCGTTGCTCGAATCTTCTTTTCACTCTGAATCCTAAACATATAACGACATTAGACATCATGTTGTATGCTTCAAATATTGAATAGAACTTGTTCCAAGCTTCATCCAATTTTATTCACACTCATGGTACNGTTTCATCCTTGCTCGAATCTTCTTTTCACTCTAAATCCTAAACATATGACGACATTAGACACATGTTGTATGCTTCAAATATTGAATAGAACTTGTTCCAAGCTTCATCCAATTTTATTCACACTCATGGTACTAAACTAAAATGGCATAAAATATCATGCACTTTGCTTCAAATGTTGATAGAAACTTTTTTGAACTTTAATAAAATATTTGTTGAACTTCGTTGAACATTTATTGAATCTTGTTTGAATCTAATTCAAATCTTATTTGTATTTTTGAACAATATTCAGAAAAGGTTTTAATGGGGTTCAACCAGGCCGATGATCTATTCAAAAAACATTCAAGCAATAGTTAATTAAGGTTCAAACAAGGTTTGAGCAAATTTTGATTATGTTTCAAGTAAGTGTGATAATGATTCAAACATAGTTTAAATTTAAGTTATTTTATCTTTGTTGGCTCTTTTTAAAATTAGCTCATTTTAATTATAGCATTATGGTTGCATATGTCTACTCTAATAATACCTAAATAGATGAATTATATTGTTTGAACCACATACAAAGTTGTGACATAGAAATTATTAATAAATTTAAAGTGGAAAATTTCATTATGTTCAACAAGAGATGTAATGACATAATATTTTATATTATTAATAAATGTGTTTCTGAAAATCAATACAATGGTAGGCATTTATTTCTGTAAGTGAATCAACTCACTATCATGTTTTATTTAATGAGTGATTTAAATCATAATGATCTTCATTAGCTTGCACAAATTTTACATTTATTTTTTGTATGCAAGTTGTATTAGTTTATGGTTTAAGAATTATAATTATATTTTTACTCTAATTTTTATTCTTTAAAAAATAATATTACATATTATATGCACAATTATACTATCCTCTGAGAGGTACACTTAATTGCATATAATTTCATGAGAATGATTTTTATTGCCAACTTCTTAATTTACATATGTTATGCTATACATATTGTACTATCTTTGGATTGTATTTTATTTCGTGAAGAATTTTGTGCATATTTTGAATTGCATTATTATATCATGATTGTTAGCTATATATTCTAAAGTACAGTTTAGATTATTATTATTGAAATATATATACATATATGTCCAATCAGTTGTCTTAGCTAGAGTATTGTATTAATCATAGAGCTAACTATTACTTTATACTTATGCACTTATCTAATCATGTTATGGTCAAATCATGTAAACCCTTTGCTTAGATCTCCTTCTAGTGTAACAGTTTTCTCTTTTGTTCTATTTATTGTTTGCAATAGGTGTCTAATAGTGACAATAGTTATATAAGGGAAACGAGAGTTAATCTTTTTGAGTTACCTCTAAATTCATATTGTCAATATTCATTTATATAGCAAGAAGCTCGTTTTACATAAGTTGTAGTTTAAAGAGATAAGGTCCTAAGGATGTGAAGCAAAACTTTTTATTGAAAAGAAAGGCCATGTTAATAATTGATTAGCATATTCTCATGTGATTGAGAAAACATACATTATAGATGTTGGTTAATATAATGGCCACTATTAATGATGTAAATTTTAGGAATAAAATTAAGTATTGTTGACCTCACTTTTGGTTGAAGTCTAGTTTTTCCTCTTTAGTAGCCTAGGGTCTAGTCATAGGACTTTCCTGTTGACTATTCCTAGAGGACTAGAAAAGGAACCCTGACCATTAGAAATTCTACACTATTTTCTACTTAACTTGAAGTTCCACATATTGATTCAAACCTCTAGCACTTAGTAGGAGGGGTCAATATGGTGGAGCTCAAGGAGAGTTCCCATAGGATGGTCAAGCCTTAATTNGGATTTGAACATTAAAAACTAGTCCCACACAAAATTTTTCAAGATTTTCAAATAATTTTGCTATCGACATATTATTATCGAATTCATTTTTTATAATTTAGGAAATATTGACATTTTTTTGCATGCAATTTGTATGAGATGCATGTGACCTAGAATCAGGTTAGAAGGCTAAAGGAATTTGTACAAATTGTCCGATACCTATGAAACTATGTTTTTATGAAATCGACCAGGCTAGAGAGAGAGAGAGAGAGAAAGAGAGAGAGGTAGAGAACCCACTAAGCAAATTGTGGTCCAGTTTTTTTATGGTTCTAGAAATCTTTATTCCCAATGGAGGGAGGGGAGAAAGAAAGATTAAGGAGAAAATTTAATTCAATTTTCTTAAACTTAAATTTTACATTCTAAAGATCTTCTATTTATAGTTAAGTAAGAACTAATAATATCCATTTATAATACGACTAAATGCATAAATTTAGAAATCCTTGTTCTACCTGTCATGATTATGCACTTAACACTCCCTTGAAAGAAATAATTTCTCATAGATTATTTTTAAAAAGTGGTCAACCCTCAACATAAGGAGGAGAAATTGATAGTGAATATTGATGAAATTGGTAGTAGCTCTGGTGTCAGAGTTGTAACTATGGGTGATCAAATATGTGAACTTTTTAAATATCTTTGGTTTACTATTCAAAGTGATGGAGATTTATATGGGGATGTTATTGGTTGAATTCAACTTTATTGGTTGAAGTGGAGGAATGCATCTGTTCTATTTTATGATAGAAAAGTACCGTTTCAACTGAAAGGAAAATTTTATAAGATGGTGGTGAGACCTGCAATGTCTATGGCGCAGAATGTTGACCTTTAAAAGAAAAGCATAAAACAAAGTTAAGTGTGAGATGGGAGAATGCTTAGGTGGATGAGTGGCTCGACACTTAAGACAAAATGAGAAATGAATATATGTGTGATTGGGTTAGTGTAGCTCTAGTGGCATATAAGATTAGAGAGAGTCGTCTTATATGGTTTGGTCATATTAAATGTCGACCATCTGATGTTCCTGTTAGGAGAGTAGATATTTTAGATTCTACTTTCTTAAGAAAAGCAGAGGTCGACCTAAAAATACTTGGACATATTGTATAAGAAATGATCTTAATCTATTAGAATTAAATGAAAATATGACACTCAATAGGACGCAATGGATAAAAAGTATTCANCTTAGATCTCCTTCTAGTGTAACAGTTTTCTCTTTTGTTCTATTTATTGTTTGCAATAGGTGTCTAATAGTGACAATAGTTATATAAGGGAAACGAGAGTTAATCTTTTTGAGTTACCTCTAAATTCATATTGTCAATATTCATTTATATAGCAAGAAGCTCGTTTTACATAAGTTGTAGTTTAAAGAGATAAGGTCCTAAGGATGTGAAGCAAAACTTTTTATTGAAAAGAAAGGCCATGTTAATAATTGATTAGCATATTCTCATGTGATTGAGAAAACATACATTATAGATGTTGGTTAATATAATGGCCACTATTAATGATGTAAATTTTAGGAATAAAATTAAGTATTGTTGACCTCACTTTTGGTTGAAGTCTAGTTTTTCCTCTTTAGTAGCCTAGGGTCTAGTCATAGGACTTTCCTGTTGACTATTCCTAGAGGACTAGAAAAGGAACCCTGACCATTAGAAATTCTACACTATTTTCTACTTAACTTGAAGTTCCACATATTGATTCAAACCTCTAGCACTTAGTAGGAGGGGTCAATATGGTGGAGCTCAAGGAGAGTTCCCATAGGATGGTCAAGCCTTAATTATAACTTTAGGTGGTATGGTCTCCATTAGGCTAGCTTGCACACACTACACTTTTTCACACACCCAAAACTTTAAGATCACTTGCCCTTGATTTGGTCTCTTGACTCCTTTTGGAAAGCTCATATGGATGGACCCAAACCCGCAGCCCTTAGCTAAGTGGGTTAGGACCAGCATATTGAGCATCCAAAATAAGTCCTCATATGGCTCCTATTGGTTTGACATGACTTTATGGCTTACTTACCCATCATAGTCCAAAACAAGCAAATTACCAAAATACTCCCACAACCCCAAAATTTGCCAAAATTCCCAAAATTACCCAAAACACCATAATTTGTTCAAAAGTCATTTCAAATTACTCACCACTGCATAAATTGACCAAAATTCACCAAATTTTTAAAATACCCCCAAAATTTATAAAAATTACCAAAAAGCCCCTAATGACCCAAAAATTCCAAAAATTTTCAAAAATTCTAAAATCATCCCAAATATTCCCATTTTCAATTTTAAATCATTACATTGACCCAATTCGACCAAAAGCCCAAAATTGTCCTTAAAGGCCCAATTTCACCAAATTAGCCTCAATCTTGACCTAATTAAGCACAATCTTGCTCAATTTCAATTCCAAATCAAAATTCAATATCCCTAATCCTAATCTAAACAAAACTCAAGCCTAATTTGATTTAATTGCAAGCCCAATTTCACCTAAATCAAAAAGCCCCAATTTTGACCCTATGTCCAAAACCCTAAATTGGCCTTCCATTTAAAATCACTTGAGACCCTTTCAAAACTCTTCATGACATCTCCCTACACCAAATTAAACATTTAATTGACTCAAACTTTGGCCCAAATTCACCCCTAATTTTAAAAGCCCAAGCCCATCAAACTTAATTCCAAAAGCCCAAATCTAAACCCCACATGACATGAAATTTCTTCCCATCATCCATTTGATTAAACCAAACCATACTCTTTGAAATTCATAATTTCATCACACCAAATCAAGCCTCATGACAAACTCCACAAAATACCCCATAAATCCAAAAAACCCTTTTCATGCAAATTCACCAAGCCAAAGGGAAGCCATGAAGCCATTTCCAAGCCATAGGTGAGCCATGTAAGCCTTTGCCATCTCACCATGCCCAAAGTGGCAAAAGGAGGAGCCCCTTTAGTGAATCCCTTAAAAGTGGCTAACCCTTATCATGTTTCCCCTAAACCATGCTTAAGCCTAATTGTACTTGGATGGGGACTTCTCCACACTATTTCAGCTAGCTCACCTGACTTTGGTCTGCCATAGGATGCCACCCAAACCCATTCCAATGAGGCTAAACCCAATCTAGACCCAACCTAACCCAAAGCCCTTTCCACTTCAATTAATCACCCTTACCCATGCACAAACCCAATTGGTTGCACATTAGCCCACCATTGATCATCCTCAGTGGGATGGTGACCTGAGCCTGACCGGTCAGTCACCTTGGCTGCCGGAAAACACCATGGCCAAGAGAGTCCATATGGTCAAAACCCAAAATTAAACCCATCCAAGTGGCACCAACCCAAATGGACATTGGAACCTTTCTACCCTCCACCTAGACAACACCCTAGCCACCTCAACTTAGGCTGAGAGCCACCATGGCCCCCTCTATTTAAACTCACCCTCCACGGCCAAGGGGGGAGAGCTTGAAATTCTTTAGAGAGACTCTGCCAAATTGTTCCCAGAGCTTCTTCAAGACCCCTTGAGTTCAATCCATCCTCCAACCCTCAAACCCACTACTTGAGCTCAATTTTGAAGCTTAAAATGAAGCATGAAATAGGACATCCCTCTAAACTGCACCAAATTCAAATTAATCGCACCCACACTATCCCCTAAGTGAGAGAAGAAGATCCCCCATAAAAGCCCCATCACCAGACCACCCTAACATAGACTTTGATCAACATCCCAAATTGGCCTTGGTCAAAATCATACCTAGAAAATTCACTGCGGCCCAAGGCTTCATCTAGGAGCTCTCTAGACTCAACCCAAGCTTCTTGATGCACCCAATCGAAGCCACACCTCTTGGGCAAATGTATTGAGCTCTCCCCTTAAACCGAGCTTATTTTAATTCTCCATGTTTATAGACTTAATTTAAGGCTTGTTTAACCGTATAGATATGTTCTCCTAGTCGAAAAGAGTCGATAGGAGGAAACCACACTTAATTTGGTTGAGTATCGAGAGAGATATTAAGGTTTAAAATTGGAAGGCTCGCGAGTTTGGTCCTTTGGGGATGATGAAGGAGGACCATCCGATTGAGCGTGTATTGAATGGAGGGTCTTGATACGGTCGGATGGCGCTTCAATACGTGAACGGCAGGCTGACTCGGATGGCGGCGCTCAATCCCGCGGAGACACGTGTCTGTTCAACGCGTACGATGATGTGATGGATAAGTAAAAAAATAGGGTTTTATTTGATTTATTTAAATGGCCAAAACTTTAAAAATTCATATCTTGGTGTAGAAAAATTATAAAAATAAAATAAAATAAAAATACTTATTTGCTCAGTGAACAAAGGAGAACAATGTAGAAATAGTTTCATGTTTGTTTAATGCATGTATGATTTTTAATTAATTAAATCGTGTATTTCTTATTTGGATTCTCCATTTGCATAGACATTTCACCATGACTTGATTTTTGGGGTTTAGGTTCTCTCTGTCATGAGAAATCTTTCTTGATTTTTCCATGGTCAGGAGAGATCACTAGGCAGAGATCTTTATTTTTCAAGTGTGTCATGCCTATTTTGAGAAAATAATTATAATAATTAAAATACTAATCATAAAAATATAAAACTTGTTTTGGTAGATTCACTGTGGTCAGAGGACCCTAGAAAAATATAAACTTGGTTTAACTCATTAGAAATAATCCTAATTGTCACCAACCCCTAAAAATGAAATATAATTAAATTGAGGTAATTATAAATCTAAATGGAATAAAAAATCATTCTCCACTGTAATTTAATATCAGAGAAGCTCCCTATAAAAAATTTCAAGTCAATTGGAGTTAATTTTACCGCTAAAATGGATTAATTAAGTGAAATGACATTTTTTACACTAAAATAATTATAATAATTAAAATACAACTCAAAAAATCACCAAATTGGTTTTGGGAGTTTCTTAAGACTAGGGGAACCTAAGAAAAATAAAAGTATAATTAAAATAAATACTTCATTTCTAAGCTATTTTTAAGCATTTAAATAATTTAAAATTAATTAAAAAATAAAAAAAAATTAAATTATAAAAACACACTAAAATATCACAAAAAAATTAAATTATGTCACATGTGTAGGATGTCCACATAAGTGTATCGGGGTAACACTTCGTGCAAATAAGTCACCTGTAGCTTGAGACATCCGTTAGAGACCCATCGGAGCGTGTTGAGGGGCACGTAGCCGGGATCGTTTGGCTAGACTTTGGTTTTTGCTTAGGCGAAGGTCGGTCGGCATCCAATTCATCGAATGTCTCTGATCGGTTCAACGAATATTATGCGTCACGTCGCATGAGAAATTAACTGGATCGCCAGTAAGGTTGTCCAAATGACCTCGAACGACGAAACGGGCCTCGTGATTGTGTTTAGGATGTCGATTTTATCTAAGGAGGATATCCATCTCACCACAGTTTTGCAGGCGAGCTGAAAATGTGCATATTATCATTTTTGGCTTGATCGTCGAAAAAGTGGTCTGAAACAACATTGAATGATAAAACTGACCACACAAGTGTGCCTGGAACGTTGATTTCACATAGAAAAGACGTTTATTTTGCTACGATGCGATGTCCGGCGAAAAAAATGAACGATGAGCTTTAAATAATAATATTATTATTATTATTCTGAAAATAATATATATATATATATATATTAATTTTTTTAAGTTACGGATGCAGGACATGCTCTCCCTCTCCTCGTTATATATATATATATATANCTCCTGCTGGAATACTGGTCAGTGTGCTATAATTTAAGCATGTTTGTTCTGGGATCTTTGAACTTATTCTTTAGCTCAATTACTAAATGGCCGCTTGGGATCACTTTTGATTTTGATTTTTTGTTTTTTTTAATTTATATTTTATTTTGTTTATATTTTAATCTGAAGTAAAACGTGCGTAACAGACTATAACAAGTTTAGGCGTTTTTAAAAACATTCAAAATAATCTTAGGATGTTTCGAATGTTTTAAAAAATAAACCTATTTATTTTTTAAAAGAAAAAATAAAATCATGCAAATAATACACTAAAAAAAATGATCCCAAACAAACTTCAAGTAATTGAGGAGACATTCAATGATATCCTATGGTTCACAACTCTAGGTTATTACATCATGCAATAACACAAAAGATGAACTGTTGCAAGACATGGAAAATTTTAATGAGAGAAGGCTCAGCTCCAACGGCCAGGCACGAGATGAGGGTAGCAGGGGCTATTTGTTCAAGTACATTGATCATGTCAGAACATATCCGTCCCTCGTGTTCGGCGGCGTGGAAGGAACTCGAGTGTCCACTGTTGCTTTTCTGAGGACATGAGCCTGAAATATGAACCCATCTTTTCCCTTCTTTAATATCTAGTATGCATCTGTAAGACTGGTTAAGTTTGCCATCTTTATCAAATGATCCTACATGTTCTATAGTTGTTATAAAGTGATGTGTTGTTAAGGTCAATGTTATGAATGAAAACGTGATACAAACACNAATCTATTCAAACAACATTCAAGTAATATTTAATTAAGGTTCAAACAAGGTTTGAACAAATTTTGATTATGTTTCAAGTGTGATAATGATTCAAACATAGTTTAAATTTATGTTATTTTATCTTTGTTGGCTCTTTTTAAAATTAGCTCATTTTAGTTATAACATTATGGTTGCATATGTCTACTCTAATAATACCTAAATAGATGAATTATATTGCTTGAACCACATACAAAGCTGTGACATAGAAATTATTAAGAAATTTAAAGTGGAAGATTTCATTATGTTCAACAAGAGATGCAATGACATAATATTTTATATTATTAACAAATGTGTTGCTGAAAATCAATACAATGGTAGGCATTTATTTCCTTAAGTGAATCAACTCACTATCATGTTTTATTTAATGAGTGATTTAAATCATAATGATCTTCATTAGCTTGCACAAATTGTACATTTATTTTTTGTATGCAAGTTGTATTAGTTTATGGTTTAAGAATTATAATTATATTGTTACTCTAATTTTTATTTTTTAAAAAATAATATTACATATCATATGCACAATTATACTATCCTCTAAGAGGTACACTTAATTGCATATAATTTCATGAGAATGTTTTTTATTGTCAACTTCTTAATTTACATATGTTATGCTATACATATTGTACTATCTTTGGATTGTATTTTATTTCGTGAAGAATTTTGTGCATATTTTGAATTACATTATTATATCATGATTGTTAGTTATATATTCTAAAGTATAGTTTAGATTATTATTATTGAAATATATATACATATATGTCCAATCAGTTGTCTTAGCTAGAGTATTGTATTAATCATAGAGCTAACTATTACTTTATACTTATGCACTTATCTAATCATGTTATGGTCAAATCATGTAAACCCTTTGGTTAGATCTCCTTCTAGTGTAAAAGTTTTCTCTTTTGTTCTATTTATTGTTTGCAATAGGTGTCTAATAATGACAATACTTATATAAGGGAAACGAGAGTTAATCTTTTTGAGTTACCTCTAAATTCATATTGTCAATATTCATTTATATAGCAAGAAGCTCGTTTTACATAAGTTGTAGTTTAAAGAGATAAGGTCCTAAGGATGTGAAGCAAAACTTTTTATTGAAAAGAAAGGCCATGTTAATAATTGATTAGCATACTCTCGTGTGATTGAGAAAACATACATTATAGATGTTGGTTAATATAATGGCCACTATTAATGATGAAAATTTTAGGAATAAAATTAAGTATTGTTGACCTCACTTTTGGTTGAAGTCTAGTTTTTCCTCTTTAGTAGCCTAGGGTCTAGTCATAGGACTTTCATGTTAACTATTCCTAGAGGACTAGAAAAGGAACCCTGGCCATTAGAAATTCTACACTATTTTCTGCTTAACTTGAAGTTCCACATATTGATTCAAACCTCTAGCACTTAGTAGGAGGGGTCAATATGGTGGAGCTCAAGGAGAGTTCCCATAGGATGGTCAAGCCTTAATTCTAACTTTGGGTGGTCTAGTCTTCGTTAGGCTAGCTTGCACACACTACACTTTTTCACACACCCGAAACTTTAAGACCACTTGCCCTTGATTTGGTCTCTTGACTCCTTTTGGAAAGCTCATATAGATGGACCCAAACCCGCAGCCCTTAGCTAAATGGGTTAGGACCAGCATATTGAGCATCCAAAATGAGTCCTCATATGACTCCTATTGGTTTGACATGACTTTATGGCTTACTTGCCCATCATAGTCCAAAACAACCAAATTACCAAAATACTCCCACAACCCCAATTTTTGCCAAAATTCTCAAAATTACCCAAAACACCATAATTTGTTCAAAAGTCATTTCAAATCACTCACCACTGCATAAATTGACCAAAATTCATCAAATTCTCAAAATACCCCCAAAATTTATAAAAATTACCAAAAAACCCCTCATGACCCAAAAATTCCAAAAATTTTCAAAAATTCTAAAATCATCCCAAGTATTCTCATTTTCAATTTTGAATCATTACATTGACCCAGTTCGACCAAAAGCCCAAAATTTTCCTTAAAGGCCCAATTTCACCAAATTAGCCTCAATCTTGACCTAATTAAGCACAATCTTGCTCAATTTCAATTCCAAATCAAAATTTAATATCCCTAATCCTAATCTAAACAAAACCCAAGCCCAATTTGATTTAATTGCAAGCCCAATTTCACCTAAATCAATAAGCCCCAATTTTGACCCTATGTCCAAAACCCTAAATTGGCCTTCCATTTAAAATCACTTGAGACCCTTTCAAAACTCTTCATGACATCTCCTTACACCAAATTAAACATTTAATTGACTCAAACTTTGGCCCAAATTCACCACAGGTACCGCTATGGGGGAGCATGTGATTATTTTTGACCATTTTGCTTACAGGTGTTATTTAGCTCCCCCACTTATAAGGCATAACTCATGATAAATTATATGCATGTGAGTTTTCCCACTAACACTTGTTTTCATGCGGGATTGAGTCTTTTATTTTTCCTATGTACATTTAGAGTCTACGAGAGTCCTGTAGCAGAAATAAGATACGGGCACGGGTTCTGAGACGTCAGCGCTGGAACCACGTGGAGGGGACCACGAGCAGATGCTCGTGCTACATATCTTAATTATGCATTTTATATTGTTGTATAGAATTAAGACCGGACATATATATGCGGAGTCCGGCCGTTTTTTTCTTTTCTGGAATATGTTGCCGACCCAGCGGCACCAGCTTGTTTATCATTTTGATTAGACTTGTTTTGACTTTTGCATCATGTTGCATGTGTTTTCCTTGTTTCTTTCTGTGGTTTATCTGAGATTTCACGATAAAATATAGGTTCTTTAGGACTTAAATTCCTAATCTTCTATAAAATCCTAAATAAAATATTTAAGATAATTAAAATTTAGGATTAAAATATTCAGAATTTAAAAATTGCAACATTTATTTTTCTGCATATATTAATAAGACCTCCATATTACTTAGGACAGCTCTAGATACTGCATTCATATTTGCATGGCCCGAGGAGAAGTTATCGTACTTCTCCAACCTGACTGGCTCAACATACCTTCATATAGGTGGTTGTCTAGTGCGTCTAGGGTATTAGAAGACTCCCCGACCCAGACGGGGTATAAGTCCTTTTGTTTGGAGTATTTCCAGTTTTGTAGTTGAACCTCCACTTTCTCTTCTTTCCTGAGGCATTCTTGCCACTTCGGCTGGTATAAGTCCCACCTCTTGGAGCTTCAGCTTATAGTCATAGGATAGAGTTTCCTTCATTTGACCTTAGGGCTACCGAGGTTCCCGTGGACTACGCAATTCACGGATTGCTGACTGGGGATCTCAGGATATGTTGGGTTGACTACCTTCATGACCAGGTAGACTTAGAGTCCTAGTAGCTGTGGATGACGGGTCGGCGGTACCCCGACCCAATTACCTCTACCTTTTAGGATCACTCTGCCTTCCTTCTTGTTGAGCTCTATCGCTCATTGACTTCGTTAATATCACCTTGATGATCTGATACTGATGAGCTACTGCCCATTTGAGATACGACGATTTGTCATCTGCCCTTTGACCTGAACGTGCTTTGACGTGTTGGGATATCCCCGTCAAGATGATTTAGGTTATTCCGTGGGCCACGTGTACCGATTAATCGCTGCTCACTATGCATGTGAGAGACTCACTCTCTGCTTGATGGTTTAACGTGAGTTTTAAAGCATCGGGATTGTTCTCACACTGAATAATCTTCCTTTAATTGCCTATACCTCAGGTTTATGATAATATAAAGCAAAACTCTTTTTATCGAGAGTATTCTTGGATATCCTCCAAGATGTAATTAACTTGTAGGAACACGTTCCTCTGAGAGCACTCTTGACCTCATAACAGGTACATACATCTGATTCTCTGGTTATGGGTAGTCTACGTAGATACTCCTTTCATGGATATTGGTTTAAGGTGTTTTTGCTCGATCTTGTTTGGGCGAACACTCTTGACCTATCATTGCGAGGATTATCACACGTAGGCTCTCCACGTTTTACTTTTTTCTCTTGTTTGTATTTTCGTTGTATGTCTCTTCATATTCGGTTCCTCTCCTCTTCGAAGCACTAATATGATTCGAGAGAAAGATTTATTCAAATAAGAGAAGCATACGACGATCGACAAGCTGACGACTTCTTTTAAAATAAAAGAAAAAGAGAAAAACGAACGAAAACATAATTCTAATAATTAAAATATAAATCACAAAAATATGAAATTTATTTTTTTGGGTTTCCTGAACCCAGAGAAATGTAAGGAAAATATAAAATTTAATTTTTCATTTAATTAATACTTAAAACAAACAAATAATTCTAATAATTAAATTAAATCTCTAAAAATCATGAAAATTGATCGAAGTGATTCTCTGACCTAGGTGAACCTCCAATAATTTTCTTAAGGACAGAAGTTTTGTTTTAGTTGAGTTATTAAATTTTCATTAAAAATCCTTATTTTTTGCATTAAAATAATTATAAAATTAAATAAATTCAGAAAAATCACATTTTCTCCTCTGAATGTTTTAATTAATCCATAAGTGGGGTAACATAAAAATTTTAAAGTCATTTGAGTTTGAGTTAATGAATAATGAGGTGTTAAGGCCTTAAGGGCAAAATGGTAATTTTGGAATTTAAGCCTTAATTAATATTTAGGCTAACCAAAGGGTAAATGGGTAATGAATGAGCTTGATTGACATGCATTGATGATTGAAACATGAAAGGGATAAATGGTACCAACCAATCTCACTTTGGTCTCATTAAAGATAAAGTTATAATTTTTCAAATTGATGAAATTTGGAAGAATAATTAAATAAGATGATATTAAGGTGAGGGGTTCAACTTTGGAATATTGTAATCCACTGACTTAAAGCCCCAATCAATAGTTTTAAAATGATTTATGATTTTTGAGAAGGATTAATAGTATAAATATTTAAATTTTCTTAAAATCAATTACAAATTTATCCATTAATTTTTAAGTGCTTAGTGGTGAATTAGGTTTGATCGAAATCTTTTCTAATGAGGTTTAGAAATTGACCTATAATTAATTTGAAACTTTTTTAACACTACAAGTCTATCCTTAAAATCAAATCGGCTAAGTCCCTTAATTAAGCCAAATTGCACCTAAGGGTCTTCACCCGTATAATTCGTAAGTGAAACATCATGTGATAATTACCCCACTTAAAAGGATAATCAAAACATCAAGGTTCATTGAGCATAAGGTATGGACTGGGTGAACCATATAGCAAACATAATAAGACCAAAATGAACTCGAGACGATTCGAGAGACTGTGAAATGTCTAGGGTATTACCCAGAACTTTTCAAAATCTTTTGGGAATCTCGGAGGACACTTGGACTTATTATGATTTGTTTAATAGAATAATATCCAGAGATAAACAAATTGGACCCACCAGGGTATTCCTGCAAAATTACATACCTCAAACTTGTATTCTCTGCTTTTCCTGCAAAATTATACATATGCTTTGCAAGTACTGATCTTTCAGGTGGAGGAACGGGAAGAATCGACATGTACGCTTTTAAATTATTACATTGCAATTTACTTTTATTTATCTGTACATCTTATTTCTTACATATAAACTTGTATGCTAAACAACAAAGTTACCTTGCATGTCAAAACTAAAACTTTTAGGATAACCACAACACTGAAACCAAAACAAAATTAAGAAATCAAAACAAGATAAAATTCATCACCACAACAATCAAAATATAAAATAACTCAAAATTTAATCACAAACAAAAAAAAATTTATTGCAACTAAATTAAAACGTCTATATCGGATGATCAGGAATCCCTCAGAAGAAGTAAACTATGGTTGCTAATGAGATTTCCTGCGGTCTAAATGAAAGTATGAAACTCATTAAGTTGAGTTTAGTAAATTTATTTGGACTAAGTAAATCTGAAAGAAAATAATGGTATCGGAACGAGGAAATTGTAGGATCTTAACCGGTGTCACTCTAATCAACTTTAACATCTCCCATAATATTTAAATAATCATAATCTTAAGGAACATTTGATTTAACATCAAGACTCGACACATTAGAAAACTTAAACTTGCTACGATGAAGAGCTTGGAGCCGGCATTGTGGGCAGCACGATCATCTTCAACAACAAAACATGTCTACACCAACTAAATCATTCCTTAAATTAAATAACAAGTTATAGAATTTTGAGATCGTCTGCTTAGTGTGACATAAATCCTCAACTTTTCTTTAAGCCTTTGTATGACTCTGCTATACAATATAAGCCCTAACTCGCTTTAGAATTTTGAGATTGTCGTTCTTCACGAACTAAATCCTCATATCTTCCAGGTCATTTGTGTGATCGTTTCACACAGATGTAAGCCCTAATTAATAAAATTGATAGGATGAAACACTTAAATATTTCTCTTATAAATTAAAACCAAACAGTAGGATAGCTTGGGAAGACACCGGGTTCTCCTCAGGATCTGTGACATTCTATAGTTCTTCTTCATTTGAATTCCAAAAATAAAATATTCCAAATTTGAGTTATTCCTCTTTCACACATCTTTGTCTGATCTCTTTGAAAAGTCATATCCCTTGAACTCCTTGAAGATAATATCCTCTGATTTTTATCGAGAGTTTTCTTAAGTGACTTCAATTATTTAATATGTAATTAACTATAAAGGCTTACCTCTATAGGAAACTTTAACGAACCTAACTTAATACAAACCCTATTTAATTTTCATATTAAATAGGGGAACTTGTCGATCAACATAAATGATTTCGTAGACCAAATAAATGTCATATATTTCTTAGTTTATTTGATAAAATCTCACCCTCAATTCTTGTATTTATCTTTTGGGATAGATATATAGCTTCAAGTGTAGTACTCTTTCATCTAAACTTTGAAAGATATGGGATTAGTTTGATTTTATAATTTTCTAAATTTAAATATATATATAAATTAAATGTTCGTTCGAAGCGGGCGTCAGGATTTCCATGTCGGCGACCGACAGCTTCCACAGGACGATCCCCACTAAAATTGTGTCGACAAGTACATGTGAATATAAAATTGGCTAATGAGAATTTGTTTTACTTTTGGTATCCATTATAGTTTAATTAAAACTTAGATAAGTTATCAATCAAATGAGATTATTTGAATCCATACAAAGTGTTAGATATTAGAGCAAGATAAATTGTTGTTACAATTGCATATGAAGGATTACTCAAATATTTATTTATGTGATCAATTCATCATTACAATATATTGAATGTTGGCGTATAAAAATTTTGTTGAGATAACTTATCATTAGTTGTCTTACAATACTCTCAGACAATATTTTTTAAGATTATAGGCACATTAATGGAGCAATTTCCACCATAAAAGATGAGCAATACTAAAGGAATTATAATGAGATTTCTTTTGGTGGATCAAAAATGAGGATAAGCTCATAATATAATGGATTTTGAATTTTATGTAGAAGATTTTAATAAGCGAGGAATAATAGAATATCTAAAGAGAATTAAACACATAGACTCTATAGTAGTATCATTTTGAATAGATTCTAAACAAGTTTCCACATGCTTCTTAGAGAAGGAAAAAAATAATTCAGATATTATTATATATGCTCCTAACTGATTTGTAGAGCAATTTAAAATTAGTAGCATTATCATCATAAAAATAATTATACCATGTTCTTTTTATTATTATAAGAACGTTAGAATCACATGACTTTAAAATGATGTTTATTATGAGAACATGAATAATATAATGCTTGCCTTTCTATTTCATAGTTTTGATTTAATGGCATGCTTGTCTTTCATGACCTAGTGTGTGATGAATGTATAATAACTCTTTGATGCAAAATATTATATATGTTACTGTATTGTTTAAGCTATATAACATTTGTGTTATTGTTGTTATGAGATCTCTTGTCGGTTGCCAAATTGGGAAAAAGATATTTGATTTAATTAATATATATGATTTTGAAAAGTATTTGCTTAACTTTGAAAATAGGAGACCGAACCGATCTCATACAGACAATAGTTTAAATAAACGAGTGCAACAACGTAAGTGATACATCTATCCCGAGGAATAGACATATTACTTACTAGTGAGACTCGATTAGATAAAATAAAGAGTTTATGACATTCATTTTAGTCTGCGAACCTTCATGTTGACCAACAAGTTCCCCTATCTAATATGAAAAATTAGATAGAGATTATTTTAAGTTGGGTTCTTAAAGTTTCCTATAAGGGCAAGCCTCTATAGTTAATTACATCTTAAATGACCGGAGTCACCTAAGAAAACTCTCGATAAAAATCAGGAAATATTATCTTCAAAGAGGTCAAAAGGATATGACTTTTCGACGTGATCGGACCAAAGAGTGCCAAAATGAGAAAGACTCAAATTTGGAACATTGTTAAGGAATCCAAATGAAGAGAAACTAGGGGATGTCATGGATCCTGAGGATAACCTCGGTGGTTTCCCAAACTATCCTACTATTTAGCTTCAATAGAGAAGATGTTATTTGACGTTTCATTCTGCCAGTTTTATTATTTAGGGCTTATATTTGCGTGCACGGTCACACAAGTCGTCTAGAAGATATGAGGGTTTACGTCGTATCGGACGACAACCTCGGAACCTAGAACGAGTTAGGGATTGCACAATCTGGTTGTGCAAAGGCCTAAATAATAAAATGAGGATTTATGTCGCGCTAAGCAGACTACCTTGAAATCCTATGACTTGTTGTTTAATTCTAAGAAAAGGTTTTGCTGATGTAGACATGTTTTGCTGTTGAAGATGATCGTNTTGTATTGTTTAAGCTATATAAAATTTGTGTTATTGTTGTTATGAGATCTCTTGTCGGTCACCAAATTGGGAAAAAGATATTTGATTTAATTAATATATATGATTTTGAAAAGTATTTCCTTAACTTTGAAAATAAGAGACCGAACCGATCTCATACAGACAATAGTTTAAATAAACGAGCACAACAACGTAAGTGAAGCATCTATCCCGAGAAATAGACATATTATTTACTAATGAGACTCGATTAGATAAACTAAAGAGTTTATGACATTCGTTTTAGTCTGTGAACCTTCATGTTGACCAACAAGTTCCCCTATTTAATATGAAAAATTAGATAGAGATTATTTTAAGTTGGGTTCTTAAAGTTTCATATAAGGGCAAGCCTCTATAGTTAATTACATCTTAAATGACCGGAGTCACCTAAGAAAACTCTCGATAAAAATCAGGAAATATTATCTTCAAAGAGGTCAAAAGGATATGACTTTTCGACGAGATCGGACCAAGGAGTGCCAAAATGAGAAAGTCTCAAATTTGGAACATTGTTGAGGAATCTAAATGAAGAGGAACTAGGGGATGTCATGGATCCTGAGGATAACCTCGGTGGTTTCCCAAACTATCCTATTATTTAGCTTCAATCGAGAAGATGTTATTTGACGTTTCATTCTGCCAGTTTTATTATTTAGGGCTTATATTTGCGTGCACGGTCACACAAGTCGTCTAGAAGATATGAGGGTTTACGTCGTATCGGACGACAACCTCGGAACCTAGAACGAGTTAGGGCTTAGATTGCATAACCTGATTGTGCAAAGGCCTAAATAAAAAAATGAGGATTTATGTCGCGCTAAGCAGACTACCTTGAAATGCTATGACTTGTTGTTTAATTCTAAGAAAAGGTTTTGCTGATGTAGACATGTTTTGCTGTTGAAGTGATCGTGTTGTCCACAATGCTAACTCCAAGCTCTTCGTCATAGCACCTCCGAGTTCAATATTTAGTTTTTTAAGTGTACATGCAATAGTTGAGTCAACGACTTGCTATCGGGTACCTCCTAGAAAATCGACTACTGTCCTCCTATTCTAAGGTATAGTGTGCAAAAAAGACAATAACAGGTATAAGTGTAGTAACAGAATTCAAGAAAATGAACCAGCGTACATTGTATCAACAAAAGAAACACCACCTGGAAAGCCCAAGAGAGAGCGACAAATGACTCATGACGAAAGAAAACTTGAGAAAACAGACAAATGACCCATGACGAAAGAAAACTCGAGAAAACCGGTAAATGACCCACGACGGAAAACTCGGGAAACATCGATAAATTATAATTCCAAGAAAATTTTCAAAACCTCGAGAAGATCCCAGAAGAAAAGACCACGAGTGTTTTGTCCAAAAATTTTGATAAAACATACGAGAATCCCGAAAAAGGGGACCGCAAGCACTCGGGTCGGGGCTAGGCTCAAAATTATATATTTATACTCGAGGGACGTTGAAGACTACTCGGTCACCCGGATGTATAAAACCCGTCACTCCACTAGAAGGATATCCTACTAAACCTAACTTAAGAGGGTACTCTTTAGCCCAAGATTGGTAATTAACAAGTGGACAACCCAAATATAACATATTTTAAAATTTAAGTTTTAGCATGAACATATATTTCAAGCATACAAAAGAAAAGTTGTTTTTAATTTTACAATGAAAATATTTTTTATAAATATTGTNATGATCGTGTTGTCCACAATGCTAACTCCAAGCTCTTCGTCATAGCACCTCCGAGTTCGATATTTAGTTTTTTAAGTGTACATGCAATAGTTGAGTCAACGACCTGCTATCGGGTACCTCCTAGAAAATCGACTATTGTCCTCCTATTCTAAGGTATAGTGTGCAAAAAAGACAATAACAGGTATAAGTGTAGTAATAGAATTCAAGAAAATGAACTAGCGTGCATTGTATCAACAAAAGAAACACCACCTGGAAAGCCCAAGAGAGAGCGACAAATGACTCACGACGAAAGAAAACTCGAGAAAACCGACAAATGACCCATGATGAAAGAAAACTCGAGAAAACTGGTAAATGACCCACGACGGAAAACTCGGGAAACATCGATAAATTATAATTCCAAGAAAATTATCAAAGTCTCGGGAAGATCCCAGAAGAAAAGACCACGAGTGTTTTGTCCAAAAATTCCGATAAAACATACGAGAATCCCGAAAAAGGGGACCGCAAGCACTCGGGTTGAGGCTAGGCTCAAAATTATATATTTATACTCGAGGGACGTTGAAGACTACTCGGTCACCCGGATGTATAAAGTCCGTCACTCCACTAGAAGGATATCGTACTGAACCTAACTTAAGAGGGTACTCCTTAGCTCAAGATTGGTAATTAACAAGTGCACAACCCAAATATAACATATTTTAAAATTTAAGTTTTAGTATGCACATATATTTCAAGCATACAAAAGAAAAGTTGTTTTTAATTTTACAATGAAAATATTTTTTATAAATATTGTATCTGTTCTTATCAATTTGTTTTATCAATTTTAAAAGGTATAGTTGTTCACAAGTCGATCAAGTCATCGGGTCTAGAACTACCAACAATCTAAGAAGGTACGGGTCCCCCATCTAATCTTATGTTGGTGAATGATACTTTCATCCTATAATTCATCAAGTCCCAAAATTGAGTCATGGTGTTGTATGATGAAATATCATTCTGCTCTATCACCGGCGTGCATTTGTCATCATCGCCCTAAGCCCAAAAATAAAACTGACCTACTTGCGACCTTGCTTTATGGTTTCACATATAGCAAAAGGCTATACGTGAGCACTTATGTATCGAACATAAGCATAGAAAATCAAACCAAGAAGCAAGAAAAAAAGAATAAAAATGGTGATCAGAGAGAGGAGGAATTGATTTACCAAAAAGAACGAAAGGGTAAAGGGTAAAGCAATCCTCAAAACTGTATCAAAAAGGTCCAAAAGAGAGCCCAAGATCCTTGAATCAATCCAAGAAGGATATCATTTTCTCAAATACATGTATTCTACTTGCAAGCAAACACTAAGAACACACCGTTAAAACTCCCAAGATTTAAATATCAAATTCGCAAATTTATGCAGGAGTGCTAATGGTTTAACTCCTACCAAAAGTGTAATTACATAAATCGATGATACCCCNCCACCGGCGTGCATTTGTCATCATCGCCCTAAGCCCAAAAATAAAACCGACCTACTTGCGACCTTGCTTTATGGTTTCACATATAGCAAAAGGCTATACGTGTATTGGACATAAGCATAGAAAACCGAACCAAGAAGCAAGAAAAAAAGAATAAAAATGGGGATTAGAGAGAGAAAGAATTGATTTACCAAAAAGAACGAAAGGGTAAAGGGTAAAGCAATCCTCAAAACTGTATCAAAAAGGTCCAAAAGAGAGCCCAAGATCCTTGAATCAATCCAAGAAGGATATCATTTTCTCAAATACATGTATTCTACTTGCAAGCAAACACGAAGAACACACCGTTAAAACTCTCAAGATTTAAATATCAAATGCGCAAATTTATGCAGGAGTGCTAATGGTTTAACTCCTACCAAAAGTGTAATTACATAAATCGATGATACCCCAAGTAAATCCAAAAGGTTCCAAGCAAACCATGCAAAATTTCAGCTCAATCGCAAACAATATTTAGAGCATGTATTTCATACTTTAACTGCAAGAGAGAAAGCAAAATGATGGGTCTCAAGCATAGCCATTAAAGAAGAATAACAGATTTACATGCATACCACTCAATTTCCACTTATTTGCATATATGTGTCTAAACAAAATGTTTATATATATAAACACTTAAAATTTAGCATATACATATGTATGTATATATTGTAAAGCGTATGTGTTTTACATGTGTACCCGTAAGAAGTTGAAAATCTGCGCATAAATGTGTTGAAATAAAGTATTTATGCATGTAAACACACAAGTATCTGAAAATCTACACATGCAATTAGATTCAAGATCTTCCAGCCTATACTATGAGCACATTCAAATGGTCTTTACAATTTATTATCACATATGTAAATTCATAAGCAATCTTTGGTATATGTGTAAGTGCTGCAATATTCTCAAGGTCAGGTGGTATGCATGTAAAGATTAAAGTTTAGGTGCTAGATATGTAAATGATAAAGAATGAAGTGGCATTCATGTAAATCTGTCCCAAAATATCTCCATAAACCGCAGCTAAACATCATCAAATAGGAACTCAAATTGCAGTCCAAACCACCACTAAAGCGTGCCAAAATGACCGCCCAAACATCGTCGAAACGGAGCAAAAACTGCAGCCCCAAAACTTCATTAAAACGTGCCAAAATGGCCATCAAATAGGGACTCAAATTGCAGTCCAAACCGCTACTAAATCGTGCCAAAATGACAGCCCAAACATCGCCGAAACAGAGCGAAAACTGTAGCCCCAAAACTTCATTAAAACGAATCAAGAAAGCAACCCAAAATCTGCCCAAAAAATTGCCAAAAGTTGCATTTAAAAGCCCCCAAAATCAGCACTTAAAGTACCCAAATCATTGCATAAAAGCTTTCAAAATCAGCATTCAAAGTGCCTAAACGATGAATTTGAATGATATGAAAAGCCCTCGGGAATAGCACGAAAGTAGTAAGCAAGACCCCTCCCAAATAGCACTTATAAAATTTCCAAATGGCATTTAAAAACGTCTCATTCAACCCAATTCAACGAGTATGTGTACTGCAAAAAATCAGTCTTTATTCAGAATTCAAAATTCAGGATAATCACAAAAAAAGAAAACCTGCATTTATGCATTGCAAATTAGGTGCTATAAATGTAAATACACAAGGACGGGGTGGTAGAAATGTAAACAAATAAGCATTGGATGGGAGTTACGAAAATATAAGAGCTTATTTGTTGGACACATAAAAACGAAAAGATTGTGTGGCATGGATGTAAATCAGCCTATGTGCACATAAACATGATACAAATCACAAATCTTCAAATAAAGTTTCAACCCTCCATGAACCTTCCATTTGCCACAGAGGTGAAACAGGCTTCCTAGATTTTCCTTCCCAGCAAAAGCCAAAATAAATCAGCAAATTGCTGAAGGGATTAACCCGTAGCTGCATGATTAAGACCCCATAATTCCAGAATAAATCTGTAAGCTTTCTCTTCTCAAATGATTTTGTAATGCTAGCCTTTCTAGCCTCCCTCACATTTCCAGAAAATGGATTTTTTTAAATTTAAGCAACTCACTCATATGTTCCAACTCCTCAATTCTATAATCATTTTCATTCTTAACATCAAACTCAATTAGCTCTTATAATTTCTCAATTCCAGGTGCACTAAGAAAAAAACATTCAGAGACAAATCCAAGTGCCGCAATAATCAACAACATAAAGTATTAATCGCATCAAGCTTTTTAAAGAATGATAAGGGAATAAGCATTGTTAAAATTTCAGCCAAAAAAAAAACAAAAACAAAGAAACTGTAAATCATAACATGGGTGAGATCATATGCAATTTTGGCTTGATAACCGAGAAAGTAAGACAAGTAGGACCGTTTAGAAGATGCTTATATAGGAACTCTTAACACCAGTTTCCTCCAAGACTTGCAATAAATTTCAAAGAAAAAAAAAAAAAACAGAGTAAAGGAAGAAGGAACTCCTTACTTTAAATGCCCAAAGAAAATGCAAGCAAAAAGTCTCGAGAGAAATTTCTGCAGCACCTCCTTCACCAAAACTTGTTCAAGATTCTCTAAAACAGAACACAAAACTTCCAAAGAAACCTCAAGAACCCACAATATGAACAACAACAACAACAACAACAACAACAACAAAGCCTTAATCCCACTACGTGGGGTCGGCTACATGAATCCNGAAACAAAATGTTTATATATATAAACACTTAAAATTTAGCATATACATATGTATGCATATATTGTAAAGCGTATGTGTTTTACATGTGTACCCGTAAGAAGTTGAAAATCTGTGCATAAATGTGTTGAAATAAAGTATTTATGCATGTAAACACACGAGTATCTGAAAATCTACACATGCAATTAGATTCAAGATCTTCCAGCCTGTACTATGAGCATATTCAAATGGTCTTTACAATTTATTATCACATATGTAAATTCATAAGCAATCTTTGGTATATGTGTAAGTGCTGCAATATTCTCAAGGTCAGGTGGTATGCATGTAAAGATTAAAGTTTAGGTGCTAGATATGTAAATGATAAAGAATAAAGTGGCATTCATGTAAATCTGTCCCAAAATATCTTCATAAACCGCACCTAAACATCATCAAATAGGAACTCAAATTGCAGTCCAAACCACCACTAAAGCGTGCCAAAATGACAGCCCAAACATCGCTGAAACGGAGCAAAAACTGCAGCCCCAAAACTACATTAAAACGTGCCAAAATGGCCATCAAATAGGGACTCAAATTGCAGTCCAAACGGCTACTAAATCGTGCCAAAATGACAGCCCAAACATCGCCGAAACAGAGCAAAAACTGTAGCCCCAAAACTTCATTAAAACGAATCAAGAAAGCAACCCAAAATCTGCCCAAAACATTGCCAAAAGTTGCATTTAAAAGCCCCCAAAATCAGCACTTAAAGTACCCAAATCATTGTATAAAAGCTTTCAAAATCAGCATTCAAAGTGCCTAAACGATGAATTTGAATGATATGAAAAGCCCTCGGGAATAGCACTAAAGTAGTAAGCAAGACCCCTCCCAAATAGCACTTTTAAAATTTCCAAATGGCATTTAGAAACGTCTCATTCAACCCAATTCAACGAGTATGTGTACTGCAAAAAATCAGTCTTTATTCAGAATTCAAAATTCAGGATAATCACAAAAAAAGAAAACCTGCATTTATGCATTGCAATTTAGGTGCTATAAATGTAAATACACAAGAACATGGTGGTAGAAATGTAAACAAATAAGCATTGGATGGTAGGTATGCAAATATAAGAGCTTATTTGTTGGACACATAAATACGAAAAGATTGTGTGGCATGGATGTAAACCAGCCTATGTGCACATAAACATGATACAAATCGCAAATCTTCAAATAAAGTTCCAACCCTCCATGGACCTTCCATTTGCCACAGAGGTGAAGCAGACTTCCGAAATTTCCCTTCCCAACAAAAGCCGAAATAAATCAGCAAATTGCTGAAGGGATTAACCCGTAGCTGCATGATTAAGACCCCATAATTCCAGAATAAATCTGTAAGCTTTCTCTTCTCAAATGATTTTGCAATGCTAGCCTTTCTAGCCTCCCTCACATTTCCAGAAAATGGATTTTTTTTAATTTAAGCAACTCACTCATATGTTCCAACTCCTCAATTCTATAACCATTTTCATTCTTAACATCAAACTCAATTAGCTCTTATAATTTCCCAATTCCAGGTGCACTAAAAAACTCAATTAGCTCTTATAATTTCCTGATTCCCCCTGAATAACCCCTGGAGATACGCAGCGCTGGGTACGTCTTATGTACGCAAATATTTTCCCATGAAGACAGACATGGCTTCGGGAAGAAGGAACCTCGGGCAGGGAATGTCGAGGACAGGAGTCTCTCCATCACGTGCAGGAGAGGGTGCGGCGAGGAGGAGACTCGGCTAGGCCTTGCGAATCGAAAGGGGAAAGGCATGGGTGCGAATGGGAGGAAGGGGCGGACGAGAGGCGTGAGTTAGTGATTTAGGAATTTAGGGGAAGAAAGAAAAAGAAATTCTGCCTTTTTTTATAATATTTAATATTAAAAAAAATCTCCAATTCATGTGTTATTCGACCGTGCATGTAACTATAGCAAAGTGCATGTCCTTTCTAGGTAAATTCAACATTCTGAACTCACCGACGCAGTCCATTTCGTCATCCGAAGTTGTTCGGACAACCTCCTCGACGATCGGGTCAAAAATACGTCAAATTTGATTTTTTTCAAAATTTCAGTTCGTGATCGATCATTTCAAAAAATTCATTTAAGCTTTCGACGAATAACAGCGCAAACAATGTGAATTGTGGTAATCGAACGTTTCGATTGAACGAATCGCGAAGTTTGTGCGTGCAAAGGTGCAAATTGTGCAAAATGCCATCCTAGGGCTTTAAAGGTCCTATAGGGACTCCTTTTGAGTTCCTGTTGACCTCACTTTTGGTTGAGGTTTAGTTTTTCCTCTTTAGTAACCTAAGGTCTAGCCATAGGACTTTNAACCCACAATATGAACAAAGCAGAGAAAAAAAAAAAAAATCCAACCAAACTGATCAGAGGAAATTTTCGCAGCACCTCCACCCTTCCCAGAATTTTCGGCCAACCCTTAAACCATTCCCCAAGTGAGGTTTTATAGGCAAGAAGGAGAAGAAGAGATGCCCCTTTACCTACCGGAGGTGAGGCAACCAAAAGAGCGAAGGGCTAAGCGGCGAGCAGGGTCGCAGCGTCGCAGCGAGAGAAGCATTGGGAAGATGAGGGGATTGCCAATCGAGTGCTTCAGGGAACAAGCTCGTCAGTGTCAACTTACCAAGGAAGGAAGCTGGCGGCTCGTGGAGACAGGCATGGCTTCGGGAAGGAGGAACCTCGGGCAGGGAATGTCGAGAACAGGAGTCAACTCTCCGTCACGTGCAAGGTGCGGCGAGGAGGAGACTCGGCTAGGCCTTGCGAATCGAAAGGGAAAGTCATGGGTGCGAATGGGAGGAAGGGGCGGACGAGAGGCGTAGAGTTAGGGATTTAGGAATTTAGGTGAAGAAAGCAAAAAAAAAATTCTGCCTTTTTTTTTATAATATTTAATATAAAAAAAAGAAATCTCCAATTCATGTGTTATTCGACTGTGCATGTAACTATAGCAAAGTGCATGTCCTTTTTAAGTAAATTCGACGTTCTTGACGTACCGACACAGTCCATTTCGTCATCCGAAGTTGTTCAGACAAACTCGTCGACGATCGGGTCAAAAATGCGTCAAATTTGATTTTTGTCAAAATTTCAGTTCGCGGTCGATCATTTCAAAAAATTCATTTATGATTTCGACGAATAACGGAGCAAACGATGTGAATTGTGGTAATCGAAGGTCTCGACTGAACAAATCGCGGAGTTTGTACGCGCGAAGGTGCAAATTATGCAAAAGGTCATCCTAGGACTTTAAAGATTCTATAGGGACTCCTTTTGAGTTCCCTCATGTTAGTTTCAACATCCTACGTGCTAGAGGTCACATGTGGAACTTCAAAAGAGTATGAAAACAGTTTGGATTTCTAAAATGAGGTGGGTTCCATTTCTAAGGATCTAAGATGGCCGAATGAAGAATTCTAAGGCTAGATCATAAATCCTAAGAGGAAACTAATCCTCGCTAAAAATGAGGTCAACATCTCTTGAGTCATAATTTTCAAATTCCTCTGTTATAACTAATTTATATTTTATTGTGTTATAGCAAATGATTGCACGTTATCGTACAAATAATTATTATAGCTTGTGAAAAGAAATCTCTTGTATTTATTGTTGTTGAAGACTATTTAAATTATATTTTAATAATGCTCGAACTTTTTATAATTTTGATAAATATTTTTTAATCTTGCTCAAATTTTGTTAGGACTAAAGTTAGTCACTATGGAATTAGAATAAATGTTATACGCTCTAAAATAAGTGTATTTCAGTTCAAAATAAAATTTCAAACATATTTTCTAAGAAAATAAACAACACGCAAATTTTTTTTAATTTTAACTATTTCGAGACAAATAAATTTAAAATGTCATACAAAATCCTTCTAATCAAACATGAAATCTTGAAGCATTTTTAAATTATGAACATTCAGAATTAGATTTAGGACCATCTTAGCTTTGATTCCAATAAATATTATCAAACTCAATAATTCAAATCAAACAACAATAAAAATGATTTGATTCAAATTCAAACAAACTCAAAACAATTACTTGAAGTGTGGTTGAACATATCAAGAAAATAATTAAATGATTGAATGAATATTTTAATTTTACATTCTTACGGTCAAATCATGTATCCAAATGATAGAGAATCAAAAAGTATAAGACCATTTAATATTGAGATGTTTGAAGACACTTAATTCTTGAAAGAATGTCCTNTAACATCATCACTTACCCTTGGGAGATAATCATAATTAGCCATCCCTGACATCCCTAAGCTAAGAGGTGACTAATGCCTGGCCGTCCAGCCACCTTGGTGGCTGGAAAATGGCTAAAACCATGGCCAAGACAAGGGATTTTCACCCATTCAAACCCAAAGGCCAAATCAGCCCAGCTGCTCATTGGAGCTTCTCTTCCCTCCACATAAGCAACTAAATTCACCCCTCAATTGACCCTGGAAGCCAGCCTAAGCCATTTTATTTAAACTCCCCCTCCATGG
>JXCR01105210.1:198772-214323 GCA_002079205.1 Phalaenopsis hybrid cultivar
AGACCAAACGGACGTCATATATTCCTTAGTTTATTTGATTGAGTCTCATCCCTCAAGTCTTGTGTTTTCCTTCGGGATAGATACAAGATTTGAGGTACAGTGCTCTTTCATTTTTTAACTATGAAAAATATGGGGTCAGTTCGAATTCATACTCAACGTCCTTCCGAAGCGGGCAACGGGATTTTGATTCCGGCGACCGACAGCTTCTTACGGGAAACACTCCCCCAAACCAAACCCACAAAAATAGCGCCGACAGTTCCCTTATGTTACTTTCAACCTCCTCGTGCTAGAGGTCAAGAACCACATGTGGAACTTCAAAAGAGTATAGAAACAGTTTGGATTTCTAAAATGAGGTAGATTTCATTTCTAAGGATCTAAGATAGTCGAAGTAAGAATCCTAAGGGTAGATCCTAAATCCTAAGAGAAAACTAAACCTCACTAAAAATGAGGTCAACATTTCTTGAGTCATAATTTTCAAATTCCTCTGTTATATTTAATTATATTTTATTGTGTTATAGCAAATGTTTGCACGTTATCGTACAAATAATTATTATAGCTTGTGAAAAGAAATCTCTTGTATTTATTGTTGTTGAAGACTATTTAAATTATATTTTAATAATGCTCGAACTTTTTATAATTTTGATAAATATTTTTTAATCTTGCTCAAATTTTGTTAGGACTAAAGTTAGTCACTATGGAATTAGAATAAATGTTACACGCTCTAAAACAAGTGTATTTCAGTCCAAAATAAAATTTCAAACATATTTTCTAAGAAAATAAACAACACGCAAATTTTTTTTTAATTTTAACTATTTCGAGACAAATAAATTTAAAATGTCATACAAAATCCTTCTTATCAAACATGAAATCTTGAAGCATTTTTAAATTATGAACATTCAGAATTAGATTTAGGACCATCTTAGCTTTGATTCCAATAAATATTATCAAACTCAATAATTCAAATCAAACAACAATAAAAATGATTTGATCCAAATTCAAACAAACTCAAATCAATTACTTGAAGTGTGGTTGAACATATCAAGAAAGTAATTAAATGATTGAATGAATATTTTAATTTTACATTCTTATGGTCAAATCATGTGTCCAAATGATAAGAGAATCAAAAAGTATAAGACCATTTAATATTGAGATGTTTGAAGACACTTAATTCTTGAAAGAATGTCCTATGATCAAAAGTACAAATAGAAGCCACATGAGAAAATGTTTCGAATTTTATCTAAATTTATGAAAATGCTATTATAAATATTATAAATAGAGCAAAATTCTCCATATGTAGGAGAGGAAGGCTCAAAATTAGAGAAAACTCGGAGATACAAATAATATTAGAGCTTTACTTACATTCAACACTACGACCACCATTAAAGATCATTATTTTATGACCATCATCATCTTAAACACAACATGGCTAACCATTTTTTATTGACCATTGTTGTCTAACTACTATCGTTTGATCGTTATTTGATTGCCAACATTATCACCTGACTGTTGTCTAACTATCATTGTCTGATCGCCATCCCTGATCATATTATTTGACCATTGTCACTTAACTGTTTTTATTTTACTACTATTTACTCATTATGTCATTATCACCTGATTGTTACTTGACAGTCTCTATTTTCTTACCATTGTCGGAGCTTCATCACTCAAGGGCTGTTTTCATCCCCCATTATTTTCATCATAATCATAAGAGATGCAGTGAAAGTTAAGTGCATTATTTTATAATATTATCTTTTCAATTAAAAGAAATAGCTAATATTTATAATTTCAATCAACATGATAGATTCTGTTGATTGTGCCAAGTCTCTCGATTTTTTTCTTTATGAATTTTCAATATAAATATTTGACCTTTTCAGCTCTTTTTCTTTAGCTGTTTGCATACTAGATTTTATAAAATTAAGTTTTAAAAATCTTACCATTTCGCTACAACATTTTTTGCATGCAATCAAAATTCAAACTTTACTTTCTATTTCTCATTTTGATGCCTTTTGCTCTCCGCTCATTTAATTCCTTGATACCAAAAGGATGCTTAAAAATTTTGTTTTAAATTCTTTTTCATTTTATCTCTTTCATTTCATTTAAAATGACATAATAAAGAAAATTATGTGGAAGCCATTTCATTTGAAACCAATATAATAAAAAAAAGATTTATNATCAGCCACCCTAAGGTGGACTTCGATCAAACCTCCAAATCGGTCTTGATCAAATTTGGCTATAGGCATTTCACCACGACCAAAGGCTCCATCCCTAAGCTTCTGACACCAACACGAAGCTTCTACAAGCATCCAATCGAGGCCACCCCTCTTGGACAAAGGTAGTCAAAGTTTAACCCTAAACCGAGCCTCTTTTAATTATTCATGAGACTATGGTTAAATGAAGGGTTCATCAACTGTATGGATGTGTTATACTAATCAATACAAGCATTTTAAAAAAAATTCACTCAATTTTGTTAAGAATCGAGTGAGATATTAGCGTTTTAAAATGGNGCTACGACCACCATTAAAGATCATTATTTTATGACCATTATCATCTTAAACACAACATGGCTAACCATTTTTTATTGACCATTGTTGCCTAACTACTATCGTTTGATCGTTATTTGATTGCCAACATTATCACCTGACTGTTGTCTAACTATCATTGTTTGATCGCCATCCCTGATCATATTATTTGACCATTGTCACTTAATTGTTTTTATTTTACTACTATTTACTCATTATGTCATTATCACTTGATTGTTACTTGACAGTCTCTATTTTCTTACCATTGTCGGAGCTTCATCACTCAAGGGTTGTTTTCATCCCCCATTATTTTCATCATAATCATAAGAGATGCAGTGAAAGTTAAGCGCATTATTTTATAATATTATCTTTTCAATTAAAAGAAATAGCTAATATTTATAATTTCAATCAACATGATAGATTCTGTTAATTGTGCCAAGTCTCTCGATTTTTTTCTTTATGAATTTTCAATGTAAATATTTGACCTCTTCAGCTCTTATTCTTTTAGCTGTTTGCATACTAGATTTTTCTATAAAATTAAGTTTTAAAAATCTTACCATTTCGCTACAATACTTTTTGCATGCAATCAAAATTCAAACTTTACTTTCTATTTCTCATTTCTATGCCTTTTGCTCTCTGCTCATTTAATTCCTTGATACCAAAAGAATGCTTAAAATTTTTATTTTAAATTCTTTTTCATTTTCTCTCTTTTATTTCATTCAAAATGACATAATAAAGAAAATTATGTGGAAGCCATTTCATTTGAAACCAATATAATAAAAAAAAGATTTATCACCACTCAATTCTTATGTATTCCCAAATCTAACATATAAATTTAATCTATAATAAAATGTAATTTTATTTTTGTATGAAAAAATATATATTTCATGTTCTAAAAATTAAAATTATGATATTTTTATGTGATATGAAAGATTTTGTTGTTTTAAATGTAAGAGTAAAATTTAGGGTCTGTTTGGGGCAGTTGTAGATTATTTATAATCTGATGATAAACAGATTATCCGTACAATCTGTTAATCTAAATATTATCAGGATAAGCTGACCTGTTGTTTAAGGGAGTTTATTTAGAATAATTTATTTATAGTTATTGCTAGATAAATGATCATTCTGTCTCTGTTTAATGATATTGTTTGCAACAAAACAATATGGGGAAAATAATAGATAAAACAGAAGCCGCAAACTGCTACAAATCAGTTCAAAAAAATATCATAAACTGCTCGCTCTCTCGTGATTATCAAAAGAAATAAAATAAAAAGAAATATAATTACAACTACAATTAAAAATATTAAAATGTTTAATTTATTGTTGGGTAATGTGGAGACCCGGTTCACCAAATTTAATTAACTTCTTAATTAAGTATCTCACCTACCGCTCACCTATCACACCCACATATCGCTCACCAACCACATCCCACCTACCGCTCATCTACCTCCCACCTACCGCTCTCATGGTTTCTATAAATAGTCAATTTTGGTTTAAAGGAAAGTCAAGCCAAGAAAAACCAAGAAAGGTCAAGTCAAGTCATCTTGAGAGCTAAGAGAAAGAGAGGAAGAGAGAGAGAGAGAGAGAAGGATCGAGAGAAGAAAATAAGATTTTCTTGTAAACGTCGAGGCGTTCGACGGTGTAATTCCTTGAAGTAGTAAAATCCTCTGCAGCTCCGTGGACGTAGGCAAATTTGTCGAACCTCATAAATCTGTGTGTCGTTTTGGTGTTTTTTCTGCGTGCAATTTTTCTCGTTCCAATTTTTCGCTTTATTGTTGTTGTTTTTCACAACAACTGGTATCAGAGATTTGGTTCGAATATAAGGAAAAACACTGGGCGGAGACGAAGTGATGACATCGGGGATCGAGAAGTTTAATGACACAGATTTTGCTTACTGGATGATGCAGATAGAGAACTACTTCTATGGGAAGAAACTTCATCTTTCGTTACTGGGAAAGCGACCAGAAAAGATGGACGAGGCGAAATGGAATTTGTTGGATTGACAGGTTCTAAAGGTTATACGATTAACCCTGTCGAGATCAGTTGCCCACAACGTCATTAAGGAGAGGACTACTGCATATCTCATGGTGGCTTTATCAGGTATGTATGAAAAACCATCGGTGAATAACAAGGTGCATTTGATGAAAAAGTTATTTAACTTGAATATGGTGGAAGGTGTCTATGTTGCTCAACACCTGAATGATTTCAATACTATCATAAATCAATTGTCGTCTGTTGAAATTGATTTTGATGATGAGATACGTGCACTGATTTTGTTGGCATCATTGTCAAATAGCTGGGAAGCCATGAGGATGACAGTTAGTAATTCTGCAGATAAATCTAAGCTAAAATATGATGATATTTGTGATTTGATTTTGGCTGAGGAGGTGCGCAAAAAAGATTCTAGCAAAACCTCGGGTTCGAGTTCGGCACTGATTGTTGATTCCAGGGGGAGATCACATGACAAAAACTCAAACCAAGGAAGATCAAAATCAAAGTTTGGTCAGCAGGCAACCTGCTGGTATTGTGGCAAGGCTGGCCACATAAAAAGGAACTACAGTAATTATAAGAAGAAGGAGAATGATGACGCTAATGTTATAATTGAAGAAATACATGATACACTATTTTTGGCAGTTTACAGTTCTGTTGATGACTGGATACTAGATTCAGGGGCTTCCTTTCATACATCTTCCCGTCGGGAGTTAATGCGAAATTATGTTGCAGGTAACTTTAGGAAGATTTATTTGTCTGATGAAAAATCTTTGGACGTGGTGGGGATGGGATACATTGATATTGCAATCCCTAACAAGAGCAAATGGACTTTGCAAAAGGTTTGACATGTTCCTAAGTTGAAAAAAAACCTCATCTCTGTTGGGTAGCTCAAAGAAGGTGGTCATTCAGTGGTGTTCTCAGATAGCACCTGGAAGGTTACCAAAAGAGCATTAATAATGGTTCGGGGTAAGAAAACTGACACACTGTATATGACTACAGGTTTACTCAGACGTGGACACGTGAGTCAGAGATGCATTATGGGGAAGCAAAAGAAGGTCCATTTCCTGAAAAGTGGCAGAGCGCCAAAGGCAAGAAAACCAGACCTTGTACAGACAAATGATGGAGAAATACAGAGTTATGAAGAAATCTTACAAGATAAGAATTCGAGCAAGTGGGAGCTGACCACGAAGGAGTAGATGAATTCCCTATCAGGGAATCAGACTTGGGAGCTGGCAGAACTTTCACCAAGGAAAAAGACATTGCATAATAAGTGGGTGTACCGAGTGAAGATTGTGTTTGGTGGCAGTAAGATGTACAAGGCTGGACTTGTTGAAAATGGCTTTCAACAGGAGCAGGATATTGCTCATGCAGTGAGCATTGTAAGCAGATACAAGAGTAACCTAGGAAAGAGCTTGGTGGTACGAAGCTACGTTGACGACGATATATCAACTAAGGGTGTTACTCGTGAGAAGCTGAAGTTGTGCTCAACTTCAGCTGGTCTTCTGGCATGAAGACGGGCTTCGAGTTGCAGAGGTGGAGGATATCATGTTTGAGGAAAAGGTCGGTACAACTAGTAGATGATGCAACTAGTAGGTGATGCATTCAGTGTCCCAATCTCCAAGTGGGAGAATTGTTGGGTAATGTGGAGACCCGGTCCACCGAATTTAATTAGCTTCTTAATTAAGTACCACACCTACCTACCGCTCACCTACCACATTCCACCTACCGCTCACCTACCACATTCCACCTACCGCTCACCTACATCCTACCTACCGCTCTCATGGTTTCTATAAATAGTCTCTTTTGGTTTAAAGGAAAGTCAAGCCAAGCAAAGCCAAGCAAGGCCAAACCAAGTCATCTTGAGAGTTAAGAGAAAGAGAGGGAGAGAGGGAGAGAGAGAGGAAGGGAGAGAAGAAAATAAAGATTTTCTTGTAAACGTCGAGGCGTTCGACGGTGTAATTCCTCGAAGAAATAAAATCCTCTGCAGCTCCGTGGACGTAGGCAAATTTATCGAACCACGTAAATCTGTGTGTCGCTCTAATGTTTTTTCTACGTGCAATTTTTCTCGTTCCAATTTTTTGTTTTATTACCGTCGTTTTTCACAACATTTATAACTCTGACGTCTTATGTCCTCAACTGCATTGTCCTCCTAAGAAACCATCATACCCCAATAACTGTCGGCAGTGGAATATGTTGGAATGTCGGCCCAATGGAAGAAACCGCATCGCGCTGAAACACCCCTGCGACAACCGTAGAAATGTCTCCCACTGCTGCGAGGGTGTCGTAACGTGAGTAAGAGAGCCGATAGTCCACAGTAACACAACACAACTTGGGAGGTCCCTGAAATCATAGAGCTCATGTTGCTACTAATTTAAACAACAAAGAAATCATTTGTTAGATCAAAAAATTAAATTAAGTTCTATATAGCTACAAAAGAACCGAATCAAATGAAGATCGTATCAAACGAAACAAGCATAAAAAATGTGAGTGTGTGGTCTCAGACAAGTAACTACACCAACCCACGTGTCTGTCACTACAAGGTGATAGTGGACCTAAAAAAAGCGAGTTCTTGGTTGTCTTTAACCCATAAATACGATCGCCTTGGGATACATGTGTCTATCACAAAAAAAAGTCATCTAGTAGATCCTCATATATCGTTGCACTGAGAAGAAGAGAGGACCTAGGTTTCCTTCTGTCGGACGCCATGCGGCTGGGTGCGGTTTAATTTAGTGTAATATAATGTTTAGAAATTAGATATTTTAATTTCAAGAAAATGGGGTTAAACTGATCCCATTGATTCCTACAGTTTGAATAATTGAGTTAACCACGAGTAATATACCAACCTGAAAGGTAATACACTACTTGATAATAAGCTCAATTAACTAAACTATAGAAATAAATGACTTCTGTTTGATCTGCAAGTTTGCATGATGACCGACAGATTCCCCTATTTAATATAGGGGTCAAATAGAGTATATTTTAAGTCTGGGTTCTTTTAAGTTCCCTATAAGGGCAAGCCCCTATAGTTAATTACATCTTTAGCAAACAGATCACTTAAGAAAACTCTCGATAAAAATCAGGAATCTTTTGTTTTCATGAGTTCAAAAGGAAAGGGTTTTCAATGAACATAATTGTGAAATTTTCAATAGGGATTGGTTCAAAGGTGAAAGATTTTATTTTAAGAAACAAAGGAAGAAAAGTAGGGGAGATTAAAGATCCAGAATAGGTTCTTGGTAATCTCCTGAACTATCCTAATGTTTGGCTTAATTTAGGATGATATTAATTTAAGTTAACTCTTGCCAGTTTTATTAATTAGGACTTAGATTTGTGTAATGATGATTTACACAGAAAGCCTAGAAAGATGGGAGGTTTTACGTCGAGTGACTACCTCAGAATCATAAAACAAGTTAGGACATGCTGCATATCGAGACTATGCAGGGGCCTAATAAAAAGAGAGGTTTATGTCATAAAAGACAACCTCGAAATCTTAAGTATTCTTATTTAAACTAAAGAAAGAGTCTTAAACGAGCTGCCCACGAAGTCTGCCCCTTGTTCAAGTGTCTTCAAGTCTTCATGTCCTCCAATCTTATTATTAAGAGTTTTATTTGTTTCGATAATTTTATAGTGAATTAATTAAAGGGTAGTGGAGGTATAGTTTAAACCTAGGCCAAGGCTAAGTTTGCTTAAGCTAAGTAATTCCCTAGTGTTATGATTTCTAGGTTCCCTAATCAAAACAACAATTATTTCTTCATTGTTTGTCCTTACACATGCATTCTATGTTTGATAAAAGCAGTAAAAGAACATACGTTGAGATACATAAAATAATAAATTGAGCAAATAAAGAAACAATGTTTTATCAATTTTTTATTAAATTTTAATTATTTAATTAGTGGTAACCCAGTCAAGATGTCTATGGCTCCATCGTCCCGGGTCGCCGGGTGCTCTAGTTTACTTAGTCCGAAAGGTGATTGCCCACCAGGACTGGAAGATTCTTGTCAACATCCATAGAATGCATCGTCCAAGGAATCTTCATAAACTAGAACAAAAAGGGGTTTAAGTTGCATTATGTGATCTTTGTGATTAAGATTTGATTAATTCTTGAATAACTTCATCAATTTTAGGGTTGAAATATTTTAGGTTGTTTACATCTTGTTGTCGGATTTTAAGTGTTTTATTTTAATTATTTTTGTTCACTTGTTATTACTTATGTGAAGTTGACGACTTTGAAGCTGACTTAACCTCAAAACCATGCTTTAAAGCCTTGTTGTATTGGTTTTCGTTTAAGTTTAAGCTTTAATGTGTTTTATGTAAATTTTACCCCTCCCAATGTAGTTTATTTTATTTCTTAATTGATGTTCAAGTTGAGGGGTTTAGGTTTAACTTAGGCTTACGGTTTTACCTAAAAGGTTCTCCTGTGTTCAACCTATGGATTAGGTTCTTAACTTAAGGTTTAAGGTAGGTTTAGCTTAAGGCTAAGCTATGATTCAGGGTTGGATTGGGGTTAACTAACCTAAGGTTTAGGTTAACTAATCCTATTGGTTTAGGGTTAACTAACCTAGGGTTTAGGTTAGGTAATCCTATTGGTTTAGGGTTAACTAACCTAGGGTTTAGGTTAGGTAATCCTATTGGTTTAGGGCTAACTAACCTAGAGTTTATGTTAGCTAATCCTATTGGTTTAGGGTTAACTAACCAAGGATTTAGGCTTAGCTAACCCTATTGGTTTAGGGTTAACTAACATAAGGTTCAGGCTTAGCTAATCCTATTGGTTTAGGGTTAACTAACCTAATGTTTAAGTTAACTAATCCTATTGGTTTAGGGTGAATTAACCTAAGGTTTAGGTTAACTGATCCTATTGGATTAAGGTTAACTAACTTAAAGTTTGAGTTAACTAATCCTAATTGTTTAAGATTAACTAACCTAAGGTTTAGGTTAATTAATCCTATTGGTTTAGGATCACTAATCCTAATGGTTTAGGTGAAGGCTGACCTAAGATTAAGGTTTAGTTTAGAATGAACTTAATATATATGTTAAACTAAACTAAAGCTCATGTTGACTAACCCTAAAATCCAAGACATTTATTCTGAATTAAATAATAGGATGGCTTAAATTTCAAATTTAAAATGGTCCAATTATTCAATTTGGACTCAGCTAAAGGTTAAGTCTTCCCAGGCTAGACTTGGTCTAAAGACATACTGACCTAAAGCCCTAAATGACTAAAATTGGATTTAATGGGTGATTGACTCAATTCTTATGTTGGTTGACCAAGTTTGTAATCAGGTTGAACAAAACCTAAAGAGAATTGGCTAGGTTGGACTTAGGTTGAGCTTGGGCTATGTAAACTTAGCCTAAATTAAACCTGAACCCTAATTAACGTGTTTTAATTATAAAAATTATTTTAAACATGATTTTAAAATTTTTAAACCTCTATTAATGGTCAAACGTTCAATCAGAGAGAGTTTTACAATTTTTATAATTTTTATAATTTTTAATTTACATAAATATGTCGTTTCATTCAAAAATCAAAATACAAATGTAGAGAAACTAAGATGTCTTGGAAAAATCAAAGAATCTTTCCCCAAGACCATTTAATATTTCTGCCAAATTTCATATTTTTCCCATGTTTATTTTAATTTTTATGATTTAAATACTCCAGAACTTCAAAAATTAATTTAAAAATATTTACTTGATAATAAATTTTGATTTTGTTTTTGAAAAATCCTCCTCCTTTTTCTGAGTTCATAACATCTTTTATTTTATTTTTTTGAGTTTTCTATAAAAAAATATTTAATTTTGAAATTTAATTATAACTTTTTGAAATAAAATAATAAAATAAATGAAATTGTCGTATCTCCCCCTTCCCTCATGCGACATTCACCAAGCGGAACACGCGACGCACGAACGGAGGAGAGCCGACAGCTGAAATTTCCCGGAGTCGTTTCTCCGCCGATTCTCAACCAAATTTTGCGTTCTTGGGCTTGTTTTGTTCAGCTCGAAGAGTAGATCACATCCATACGGATACCTAAGTGTTTTATGGTCTATTCTTCGATCTAGAAGGGAGGGAAGTTTGAGATTATTATTTCAATTTAAGAGATATACTTGAGCCTAAGAGGTTTGTCCTCAATTAGGTTTGAATAAGTAGGTCTTCTTGAGCTTATCCAACTCCTCGTGGCGTCGTTTTGACGTAATTTTTGCGCGGGTCGGAGGTTCGTCGGAATTTAGCTCAGTTTCGTCTTTTCCGGCAACGTCGGCGTTTTCCGGCGAGAGAGGAGAAAAGGGAGTTGTTGTTGTGTGTGTGGAGAAGGAAGGAAGTGTGGGGAGGAATACCCGATCCAAGCTTTGGTGGAGGGGGGAAGGCTTGCCGGAAAGGAGTTCACTGGAGGGAGGGCGGCTCGTCGGAGAAGGAAGAAGATGAAGGAAGAGGTGGAAGGGGCTTGTATTGGCTTAGTTGGAGTGGTGTGGAATGGTTGGGTGGAGATGGATCATCCATGGGAGGAGGATTGGTGGGCTTTTATAGGAGGAAGAAGAGAGGAGTTGGAGAGAGAGGAAGGAGTGGGAGAGAGAGAGAGATGTGAATCTTTTATTTTATTTTTTTATTTTTTATTATCTACAGCCAACATAAAGAGAGAGAGGCGTGGGATTAAGCTGCATGCATGCGTGATTTTTTTTTTGTTTTTATTCTATAGAGAGAGAGAGAGAGAGAGAGAGAGAAGTATGAGGGAGAGAGGAAGGAGTGGAGAGAGACCCATGCGCATAATTTTGTAGCTGTTGACCTCACTTTTGGTTGAGGTCTAGAAAACTTCTTTAGTAGCCTAGGTCTAGCCATAGGATTTCCCTATTGACTATCTCAAAAAACGTTTCTTTAGTAGCCTAGGTCTAGCCATAGGACTTTCCTATTGACTAGTCTTAGAAAACTAGAAAATACCCCACCATTAGAAATTCAAAAAAACTTTTCTTTTTACTCAGTTTGAAATTCCACATATTGATCTTAACCTCTATGTTGACCTCACTTTTGGTTGAGGTCTAGAAAACTTCTTTAGTAGCCTAGGTCTAGCCATAGGACTTTNGTTGAATTTTACGAGGAGAAATGTTATAAAGAGGCCATGATGCAAAATTGGGGCAATTGGATAGATTTGGGGGGTTCAATTTAGTGAGATTTTAGTTTTGGGTAATTGGGGCTTTTTGATTTGGGTTGAAATTGGATAAAAATGTTGGTCAATTGGGCTTGGATTTAGTTTAAATCAAGCTTTAACATGATTAATTGGATTTTAAAATTGAAATTAAGGAAGATTGGGATTAAATTAGTGGAAATCAGGGCTGAAATGGGGCAATTGGGCCTTTAAAGACAATTTGGGGCCTTTTGTCAAAATGAGTTAAATTGGTCAAATTTGGCTCACTATAGTGGATAAAATTGATTTTGGGGACATTTGAAATGATTCTAAAGGTTTTTGGGCAATTTGGGTCGCCAGGAGTATTTTGGTAATTTTGGCAAAGTTAGGGGTATTTTGGTAATTTAGAAAATTTTAGGGTGTTTTGGACAATCCGGGTGGTTTCAAATGGTTTGAGATGTTTTTCTGGCAAATTTAGTTATTTTGGGTAATTTTAATAAATTTTTAGGGTTTCAAGGGTAATTTGGTAATTTCGGTAGATTTGGCGGTAAAGGCTAAGTTGGTTATTTTGGTAAAAATGGGGTGTCAAGCACTTTAATTGAACCTTGGACCAATAGAATTCCCTACTTTGGGTCCTCCATATATTGGTCTTAGCTAAGCACTAGCCTAGAGCTAGTGGGTCTAGGGGACCATCTCATGAGTCTCTCAAAGGGTTAATTGATCAAAGTTAAGGCAGGTTTAGAGTTGAGGTTGTGAGTGGAAGTGTAATGTGCAAGTGTGTGTGTGAAACAGACCAAGACCACACCACCAGAGGGCTAACCCTATGGCCAAGTAATCTTATGAGGAATCCCCCTGAGCTCCTTCATATTGACCACACCTACTAAGTGCTAGAGGTTAGGACCAGTTTGTGGAACTTCAAGTTGAGCAAAGCAGAGTTTAGAATTTCTAATGTTGAGGGTTCCTTTTCTTATCCTCTTGGAATAGTCAATAGGAAATGCATATGGCTAGACCCTAGAATACAAAGGAAGAAACTAGACCTCAATTAAAATTGAGCGAAACAAATGAACCCCTAATAGGTGTGGTGTGTGTTGACCGAAGAGATCAACAAAACCAACACAACTGTCTGAGTCTGCACACTCAGAACAGATTAGAAAAAAGTGGAAGGTTTCTGTTGGGGAGTTAACAGAGACTCTTGATGAAGAAAAAACGAAGTAAATTCCAAAAACATTCATCAAGAAAATTGACAGTCTTGGCAAAGATCCAATTTCAATTTGATGTTAGAAAACTTCAACCTTGATTTCAAACTTCAACAATTTCAGAAAATGGGAATCAAGACTTAGGTACTGACCTAGAAATGGGATTTGAAATTTTGGTATCAATCTCAGAATGAGAATTGAAAGCTTTGTTCCATTTAAGAAGGCCTAACATCGATCTCGAGAGATGAGAATAGGATGTCATACTCCATTTAAGGTGGCCTTATACTTATCTTGAAGAATTTGGTTGAGAATCGGATGTCATACTCCATTTAAGGTGGTCTCAAACGGATCACAAAAGATAAGAATAGGATGTCATATTCCATTTAAGGTGGCTTCATACCTATCTTGAGGAATTACGTAGAGAATCAGATGCCATACTCCATCTAAGGTGGCCTTAAAATGATCTCAAAATATAAGAATAAGATGACATAATCCATTTAAAGTGGCCTCAAACCGATCTTAAAAAATGAAAATAGGATGCCATACTCCATTTAATGTGGCCTTATACCTATCTCGAAGAATTAGGTAGAGAATTAGATGTCATGATCCATTTGAGGTGGTCTCAAACCGATCACAAAAGATGAGAATATGATGTAATATTCTATTTAAGGTGGCTTCATACCTATCTTGAGGAATTGCATAGAGAATCATACGCCATACTCCATCTAAGGTGGCCTTAAAATGATCTCAAAATATGAGAATAGGATGACATACTCCATTTAAGGTAGCCTTATACTGATCTCAAAAGATGAGAATAGGATTCATACTCCATCTAAGGTGGTATCATACCTATCTTGAAGAATTAGGTAGCGAATCAGATGTCATACTCCATTTAAGATAGTCTCAAACTGATCTTAAAAGATGAGAATAGGATGTCATACTCCATTTAAGGTGGTCTTATACCGATCTTGAAAGAATTAGGTAGAGAATTGGATGTCATACTCCATTTAAGGTGGTCTCAATTTGGTCTCAAAAGATGAGAATATGATGTCATACTCCATTTAAGGTGGCCTTATACCTATCTCGAAGAATTTAGAATCAGAATGTCGACACTGATCTCAAGAACATAATGAGAATAGCCTTGAGAATTTGTGGTGTTGTGCTCATAGAAATAGGGAATGTGAAGATTGACAGTAGTGAAAAAAATTTGTGGGATTTTGTGAGGTGTGTGAAACTTCGTGAAGGTTGTCAAATTGTGCAGACAAGGACATTCAAGCTGTAAAAATGGAGAGTGAGAAACCTCAAACTCGAGAGAAATAACTCATCAAATTTATCATTTTCGTGTTGTCTTTATCACATTTAACTTTCAAAGTATATTTTTTCAAAATTTAATTTTTGTTGGTTGATTTTTTTTTTCAAAAAATTTTATTTAAAATTTATTATTAGACTTTTGTTGTATTGTTCTTTATTCATTATAATTTAGAACCAATGTATGGTTCTGCGGGTTTTTATCAATCACACAAAAGAGTAATTTTAAAAAAAAAGCATTGAGATATGGAAGAAATTTCATTAATCTACTTCAAATATGTATTACAAGTTGAATGCATGCTGAAGCTATCAAAAGAAGCCATGTTGAATACATTTTGAAGTATCAAATGCTAAGTATATATCATATACTTAACAAATATGAGACATTTTATATCACATCTGCTATATCTTGATGCAGAAAAAAAAGGGTAAAGAAGCATCTATCGGTCCTCTATGGTGAGCTCCTAATCAAGCTGACCTACTAAGCCACGTTCGAGGACATGATTTCCTTGCACGTCTACTTAGAGGTACAACTGTCTCATAGCTTGTACGGGCGCAGCTCTTCTAATTCTGGGTATGGACGGAATATATGTGGTATTTTATTATCATCAATCCTTCTGAATGCCATAGAAACTTTGCGATGTCATACTCTCAGGATGTAGTGTTTTGCTAGATCTGCTCCATTTTCTTTTAAAATTAAAACTAAACCCACCTGTTGACCTCACTTTTGGTTGAGGTTTAGTTTTTCCCTTTTAATAGCCTAAGGTTTAGCCATATGATTTTTCTATTGAATATTCTTAGAAAACTAGATCTGGAACCCTCACCACTAGAAATTCCAAACTCTTCTCTACTCAACTTGAAGTTCCACATATTGCCTCAACCTCTAAATACTTAGTAGGTGGGGTCACTATGGGGGATACTCAAGATGAGCCACCCTTCTAACCTCTAGCACTTAGTAGGTGGGGTCACTATGGGGGAACTCAAGATGAGCCACCCTTAGGATGGGTTCATTGTGGGGAAACTCAAGATGAGTCACCCTTAGGACTGCTGGACTTTAGGGTTGAAGGGTCATTATGGTGGGAACTCAAGATGAGTCAACCTTAGGACTGCTGGACCTTAAGGTTGACACTGGGTGTTGGTCTGGAGCTAAGGCACTCACTACACTCATCTACACTCATATACACCCACATTCACTCACAACCCTAAACTCAAATTTCTAGCCTAGATCCCTTGATCTTTTCGGATACTCATGTAGATGGTCCCCTAAACCTACTAGCCCTAGGGCTATGGTTTGGCTAAGACCACTATGTAGAGGACCCAAAATGGGGTTTCCATTGTTCCATGGCTTATTGGTGATGATTGGTACCTCAAATCTACCAAAATACCCATCTTGGCCTTTTACCCCTAAAACACCCCCAAATTACCAAAAT
>JXCR01105210.1:219444-294671 GCA_002079205.1 Phalaenopsis hybrid cultivar
GTTTCATGCTTGCATTTACCTACATAAACTTGCATGTTAACCATAAGCATAACCCGAAACCAAAGTTAAAATCAACCATGATAAAACTCACCGCCACAACATTAAAAGTATAAAACACCTCAAAATTTAATCACAAACATCACACAAAACTACAACTTCAACCAAATTAAGATGTCTCTATCAGATGATTGGGAATTTCTCGGAGGAGGTAACCTACAGTTGCTAACAAGGTAACCCATGGTTTAAATGAAATTATGGAACTCATTAAGTTGAGTTTAGTATGTTCATTTGGATCAAGTGAATCTAATAGAAAATAGTGGTGCCGGAACGAGGGAACTGTATGATCCTAACTGGTGTCGCTCTAATCAAATTTAATATGCCCTTTTAAAATTTAAAGAACTTCAACCATAGGGCCACTTGATTGGACATTATAACTTGACACACTAGAAAACTCAAACTCATCACAGCAATGAGCTAGCATGGTGGGCAGCACTGCACTGTCATCTTCAACAGCAAAACCTGTCTTCCCCAGCTTAACCAATCTTCCTTTCCTTAGACTTAAACAACAAAGTCATAGGACTTTGAGGTTGCTTGCTTATGCAACTTAAATCCTCACCTTATCTTTAGGCTTTTGTATAGCCCTGCCATATAACATAAGCCCTAACTCGTCTTAGGATTTCGAGGTTGTCGTTTGTCACGACCTAAATCCTCATATATTCAGGCTATTTGTGCGATAATTTCACATGAATGTAAGCCCTAAATAATGAAATTGACAGGATGATAGTTTCACACGAATGTAAGCCTTAACTAATAAAATTGGCAGGATAAAACACCTAAATATTTCTCCTAGGCTATTTGCGTGATCGTTTCACACAAATGTAAGCCCTAACTAATAAAATTGACAGGATAAAACACCTAAATATTTTTCCTCAAAACTGAAGTCAAACATTAGGATAGCTTGTGAAGTCACTAGGGTTCTCCTCTAGATCCATGACATCCTCTAGTTCTTCCTCCTTTGGACCCTACAATAAAATATTCCAAATTTGAACCAATCCCCTTTCACACCTCTACGTCCAATTTAGTTGAAGAGTCCTACCCTTTGAAATTCCTTGAAGATAATATTTCATGATTTTTATCGAGAGTCTTCTTAGGTGACTTTGGTCATTTAAGATGTAATTAACTATAGGGGCTTGCCTTTATAGGAAGCATGTCCGAACCCAACTTAATATAAACCCTATTTAATCCTTTATATTAAATAGGGGAACTTGTCGGCAAATACAAAGGTTTCGCAGACCAAACGGACGTCATACTTTCCTTAGTTTATTTGATCGAGCATCATCCTCAAGTCTTGTGTTTATCCTTTGGGATAGATACAAGATTTGAGGTACAGTGCTCTTTCATTTTAAACTATGAAAAATATGGGGTCAGTTTGATTTCATACGTCAACGTCCTTCCAAAGCGGGCGACGGGATTTTGATTCTGGTGACCGATAGCTTCTTACAGGCAACTCCCCTCCAACCCCGAAATAACACCAATAGCTTCTGGCGACTCCGCTGGGGATGTGATTTTCTCTCCATACAAATCAAGAAATACCATTTTCACACATCGGTAATGTGTCCACGTCCCTCTTCTACTAAATTACCCTTCTTTTATTGACATACTTTACCCATTTCTGTCTTGGGAAAGTACAACCAACTCCTTGGACTTCAGGACTACCTGTTCAACAACCTTTGAATAGAGGGGTTCAGAAGGCCATTAAGGACTCTTTAAATTTTTATATGGGGTTGAATCCCTAATAGAAGTGTCGGTGGACTAATTCCACATGGGCATTCTTTGCCACTAATTGGGTCCCGCACTGGGTCCTAAATTTTCTTCACATCTCCCTTCCAAATTTGATTTGCTATTTTGCAAATTAAACCAAATCATGTTGTGCTGCGCGCACTTTGAAATTTTTTTATATTAATTAAATTTTACACCTTTTAAAATAAAGATGTTAAAAAATACACATAAATTAAGACCCGCCCGGTCTACAGATCAACCTCTATTTTCAGTGCTTGCACTAAAGATTACGAGGTTTTTGGCCATATAGCTAACCCTAAAAATTTCTGTTTTAAAGCCCGCTGCAATGGCCTACCCAACGCTGACCTTTTCCTGCAATCTTCCCACGGATCGCAGCGCCCGTAACGTCGCTCCCACAATCAAATTTGGAGCTGGATTTGAAGATCTCAAGGTCATCCTCGGGAAATCCCCATTCGTGGTAATTAAGATCGCTGCTCCAGAAATGCAAGAACTGCCTACAGAATTCAGTTTGAACTGCCTTCAGAACTTTCCTGCCTACAAGAAGGCTAAAGTTACTACCGTCACGACACCCATCAAACCTGCTATCCCCGTTGCTTCTAAGGGGAAAGAAGTTATGGTCGTTGAAGACCCGACTGAGGGATTAACTTTCCCAGCACCCGTGTTTGAAATCGGGTCGAGCTCAAGAACTTTACCACTAACCCAAACTCAGAGGAGGAACCACAATAGAAGAGTTCAGAGGGCCATCAAAGCCCAGACACCTAAGAACACACCCATTGAGAAGGAGCCTCATCAAATTGAAGAGGTGTTACCAGAAATTTATCTACTCATAAAAGGGAGTAGATTCCATCCTCTGACAGATACTGATGGATATGAGAGTATCCAGAAGATTGTCGTCGCATTACCATCACTCCGTGGACACAGTAAGGAGGGAAAGAAATTCATTCCCATCACCCCATTTAGTGCAGTCTTCAGAAGGCTTGCTACTAAAGAAGGATGTTCTGTTAGTGAGTTATTTAAACGAGTGGGACATGTGATTTCCCCTTGTATGAAAGAAGAAATTTTGAAGGATGTTAAGCCCGTTAGAAAGTCTCACAAGTCGACTGAAAAGTCACCTACCCGTATTCTCATCTGGTTCCGTTTGGGAAACCAAATTGATACTACTATAGTCACCATCGATCGTACCACCACCAGGACTGCAGGTCACCGACTGATTAAGTCGAGTCTGGGTCCGAAAATCTTGCCCGTCATTCCTGCAATCCCGGAAAGAAAAACAAGACGATTACCTGACACTGTAGCCGGTCTACACCACGGGGAGCATACCTTCCCTTGACATACCAATGTCTCTACTAAGACGTCCCATCCTGAGATATCATCGTCAAAGAAGAAAAGGGTATGGGTACCCAAGGTCACTGCACGGATACAGTTCAGTGAGCCTGGAAGAGAGGAAGTAAAACCAGTGCCTGAAATATCTGACATCGTCGTGACAATAGCCATCGAGATGGAGGAACAAGTAGAGGATGTCCATCAGGGTCCTCCAGATCTTAAAGCAATCAAGGAATCGATAATTGAAGAGAAAAAGTTGAGAAACCAGAATCGAGATTTCTGAGTTAGCTCAAGAACACGGAGTTTCCGTCAATAGTGACAATGAGGATTTCGAGATTTCTGAGAGCATGGAGTTTTCGTCAATAGTGATAATGAAGATTTTGATTACAATGATTATTTGGAGGAAGATTTCATGGATGTCTATGTAATCAAAACTAGAGTCACCACATCTGCGCGCGATGCTCAAACTCACACCGAAGTGAACGCCATAGATGAGCTGCGTAGGGTTATCCTCCTAAAGGATGAACAAGTCAGTCTACTGGAGAAAAGAATAGAAGAGATGACTGCAGCTATGGCCTCCATGGCCACCATTCAGTGGCAATCACAAGCACCAAGACCGGTTTCTCCAGAGATTAATTAGCTAGAAATCATACACATCACAGATGAAAGAAGGGAGGCTACTTCGGCAGACAAAGATGAATAACCAAAGAAGGACTCTCCGTTAGGTGCCATGCTAGAAAAAGAGTTCAAGCAAATGGTTGAACAAGTACGGGATGCCTTAGCCCATTCCAAGGGCAGTGCATCAATTTTAAAGGGTAGACTTACCCAGAGGAGTTTGATGCCGTCCCTTTCCCCAAGGGTTTTGTGGCCCCAAAATTCAAGATATTTGATGAGACTGGAAATCCCAGACAGCACATAACACATTTTCGAGCCAGTTGTGGCAACACTAGGAATAATGAAGCTCTACTCTGCCAGCAGTTCGTCAGCAGCTTGTCAGGGATTACTTTCGATTGGTACGCTGACCTACCTAACGGGTCAGTTTAAACATTTTCTGAGTTGGAACAGTTATTTGTGAAATGATTTGTTGGGGCACAACATCATGTGTCTATTGGAGAGCTCATGATGGAGAAGCAGAAACCAAGTGAAACCTTGGCAGACTATATTTTGAGGTGGAGAAACCTTAGCATGAAATGTGAACCTCAGCTACGTGAACAGAAAGCGATTGAGATTTTACTCGAAAGCATTCATGGGCCAGTAACTTTCATGCTTAAGGGACTCACCATCAAATCCTTCGAGAAGCTACTCAGTAAAGCCAACAGTCTTCAAGAAGAAATGAAGCACATGGAGCCGCATGAAAAGGCTAAGGTGGCCAGAGTGTTCGAAAAGAAATCAGGTGTAGTCGCAACTGTCAACAAAGGAAAGCAGTTGATAAAGGTATATGCAGAAGAGCATCGCCAGTCTTTGTAACAATACTCTCAGAAACAAAGCAGTCAATCCAACCAACGGCCGTCTCAGGAGGGATCACCTCGAACAACGGGTAAAATAATATTCCTACTATAGAGAAAAAAAGTTGTGTATTCCTTCAAGGATGAAGCTGTACCTAAAATATTCAAAAGCTTGATGAAGAAACCAGAATTCAAACTACCTGATCCAAAGAAACCCGAAGAGGTGGATAAGAAGAATGAACCAAATTATTGCCCATACCACCAGTTGCTTGGGCACACTATAGACAAGTGTTTCGTCTTTAAAGACTGGCTCGAGAAGAACCTCAAGGAAGAGAATATAACAATATTGAAGGAGTATTTGAGAGAACCTGAAAAAGGTTTGATAAACATAGTTTCAGCTGAGTCAATCTCTTCGATCGATCCGTATACTGGAACAGATGGATGGACTACAACTTGGGATGAACTCAAGAGGGTCCTTAATTGAATACAGGATTCATTGAAACAAGCTTCTATGAACACTGAAGAAGAATGGAAGGAGGTCTGGAGCAGATTATCCAAGAAGATACTGAACAAGATACAGTCTGCATCAAAAAAAGCCTCCATTCAGAGTCCGCAGCATACTGAGCCCGAGATGAAGATTTTGCCAAAAAATCCGTCATCATCAAGGACAAAGAGCAAGAAGAATAAAAGCGTCACTGCCAAGATTGATAGCACGGGGGGTAGGATAGGGGTTGCCTCTACTAGACTGGTTGTCTCGAATTCGGGGAAGAAAATCCCGAACCCTTGACATTCTATGACTATCTTTTTGTCCCTCCGGGGTCTTATGAATATAATGATTATGATTTCGGCTACGTTTTGACTATTTTTGGTAATAACGTAACATATTATGACCGATCTAGCTGCGATATTGATCCCCAAAATGATCCTCAAATCGTACTCGAATCTGATGAACTCGTTGTCAAGTCCAAACAAGACATCAATAATACCGCTTACGACAACACCGATAACGAAGAGCCAATTCTAGAGCATCATGGTACACCGCTTGCCATCAACTTAGATCTTTCCAATGAAGAGGAAGAGACACCGGAAGATTCAATAATGATATCTCAAGAAGAAGAAATCACAGAAGTTAACTTAAGGAAAAGTGTTACCACCAAGAACAGCTCCAATTGATAAAGGAAAAAAGATAATGACTCGAGAAGAGATACCCCCACCTCCGCAAGTGGAAGAACCACATAATTAAGATAAAATCAGAGGATCATATAAAGTAGACCACAACGTGCTAGCTCATCTTAGGAAGTTGCCTGCTCGACTAAGCATCTACGACGCTATGATCCTGTCAAAGGAGATGAGAGAATCTATGGTTACAGCTTTGCTTGATCCAAAAATTTACTTAGCTCAGTTGGCTAGCACATCCTCAGATGAAGTTTGCTCGTTGAGAGATTAGTCAGGGGTAACCTTCACAGATGAAGACTTGCTGCTCAGTACCGCCGACCACAACCGTCCGCTCTACATCTTCGTCAGCATTGGCAGATTTGTGTCATCTAGAGTTTTAGTGGATCCTCGGGCATCTCTTAACTTGATGAGCCTAGGGAAATTGGCCTATTTGGATATTGAAGCTCAAGAGCTTATGACTGATAAGATGATGTTAAGAGGATTCAACCAAAAGGGAGAGAGATCCCTTGGATCAATTACATTACTTATCTCGTAATAACTGTTAAATTTCATATCATCGACGCCGAGACCTCTTTTAACGCTCTATTGGGTCACCCATGGATTCATGAGCACAATATGGTTCCATCATCCCTACACAAGTGAATTAAATACCGCAAAGATGGTAAAAAAAATTGCATTAAGGGAGATCTACAACCATTTTCAGTGCATGAAGTTGGTATCCATGATAATGCTGCCTACTACGCGCCTCCAAAGAAGACTGTCTTCTCGTGCGAGATTTTGACAAACAAGGATGAAGATTCAGAAGAATCACAAAAAGGAGGCCAGACAACTCTACTTCAACAACCTTCTACCACTCCCTTACCACGAGTTGGTGGAGGATTTTCTAGTTCACGCACCTGAGGTCGAGGCCGGGGACGCAGATGAGGAAAGATCAATTTAATTGTTGAACGGACTAGGCCAACTATCAACATTGGTGATGAAGAAGTTATGAAGATGAAATAATGATGACAAAGCAGAAGAAACCTCAGTACGAGATATCCTTAAAAGATACAGAAAAGAATGAATATGAAACAATGTATGATCAGATAAACCACTATGTGAATACTATGACCCTTACTCTGATTCTTCCGCAAAAGGTTGAAAGTTTAGAGGTCAAGGAAGTCCATAGTGTTGGTTCAGAGCCGATCAAAATTTACCGTCCTTCTACCTCTACTAAGCTTGAAAAACATGTAAATTTGGATGTTGATTCTACTGAATTAATGGAATTGATTTTTGGTTACTTCTCGACTTGTGTTCAAAAGTTAATTAAAGAGGGACACTTACCAAAACAAATGCCAAAAGATAAATTTCAAATTTTTGAAAAACTATGGAATCTAAAATTCAAACTCCCAATTCAAAAGGTCTCGGATTTGGTATAGTTGGACTAGTCGATGATTCTGAATTTTTCATGGTTGATACTAGTAAGTCAGAAGAGGATTGCCTCAATGTGGAGGATGACTCTGTTGATCAACCAAAAGAAGATGCTCCCCCAGAATTTGAGGAGGAAATTCAATCTACTATCGATGAATTAAAAGAGATTAACCTCGGGACTGAAGAACGACCTCGGCCTACATTTATAAGTTCTCTACTTGATGACAAAGAATCTGCAGAATTGGTCAAACTAATAACATAATTCAAAAATTACTTTGCATGGAGCTATGATGAAATGCCAGGACTGTCAGCAGAGGTTGCAGTCCATAAACTTGGGGTGGATAAGATCATAACCCTAGTAAAACAATCTCCCAGGAGAATGCACCTCGAAATAGAACAACAAGTCATCACCGAAGTGAAAAAGTTGATAGACGCCAACTTTGTTAAAGAAGAGCAATACCCCACGTGGTTAGCTAATATTGTACCGGTTAAAAAGAAAATGGACATATCTGCGTTTGTGTTGACTTCAGAGATCTGAACAAGGCATGTCCAAAAGACGAGTTTCCACTACTTATATCAGAAATGATGGTGGACATCGCTTCGACACATGAAATTTTCTCCTTCATGGACGGATCGTTGGGATATAACCAAATCAAGATAGCTCTTAAGGATGCAGCATTTACAGGCTTCAAAACACCGATTGGAATTTTCTGCTACACAGCGATGTCATTCGGCCTAAAGAACGTCGGGGCAACATATCAGCGTGCAATGACGAAGATTTTTTACGACCTCATTCACAATCAAGTAGAATGCTACGTAGATTATCTGGTTATCAAAAGTAAGTGAAAAATAGAGCATTTGTACGATTTGAGGATTGTGTTTGAACGGTTACAACAAGATGACCTTAAAATGAATCCCTTAAAGTGCGCCTTTGGTGTTACATCTGGAAAATTTATAGAATTCGTTGTCCATCATCGGGGAATCGAGATTGACCCGGATAAGATTAAAGCTATCTTGGAAATGCCTCCCCCNTCCCAAATGAATGCATAAATGATCCCATAAAATCTAATCCCCACTAGGGCTGTCAAAAAAGCTTGTTGTTCACGAACAGTTTGTGTTCGATTCGCCAAGGTGTTCGTGTTCGATTCGTTCGATAAGCAAACGAGACGAACACAAACAAGTTTTTNAAAGTTAGCATATCTAAGACTAGGGCTGTCAAAAAAGCTCATTGTTCGCGAACAGTTCGTGTTCGATTCGCAAAGGTGTTCGTGTTCGATTCGTTCGATAAGCAAACGAGACGAACACAAATAAGTTTTTTCGTTCGATTTGTTAAACGAACAAAACACAAACAGTAATGCGTTCGTTCGTGTTCGAATCGTTATTGTTCGAAATAAAATAAAATAAATATATATAAAAAAATTATGATATTTTAAAAATAATTATATACTAAAAAAATTTGTTATATTTTTAAAATTAAATTCTGTAATTTACAATAAATTATTAATTATAATATATTTATATACTACATAGTAATATAAATATTATATATTTATATAATATAAAGCATATAATTAATATAATATATTATATTATTATTTTTATATATTAATATACAAAAAGCCCTAGCCCGTCACCACGTGTTCGCTCCTTTCCCCTCTCGAAAGCACGCCGCTCTTTCTCATCTCGAAGACACACCGCTCTTTCTCCTCTCCGGCTGCTCCTCTCTTTCTCCTCTTGGTTTCGGCTGCTCCTTCTCTCAAAATCGTGAAAAGCTTCCTCTCGGTGACTGCGAGAACCCTCCTTCTTCTCGTCTCAAAATCGCGACTCTCGGTGGGAGCTTAGGGTTGATTGGTTGTGGTCGTTTTTTAATCTCTACTTCTATCTGTCTTCGATAAAGTGTATCTGTCCTCGGCGAGTCGGCGTTGGATCGACCACTCTTGGTATTCTTGCTTCGGTGCTTGGTTGCGTGATATTCTTGCTTGGTTGCTTGTAAGGCTACCGAGTCGTCTCTTTTGAGCATATTTTCTCTAATATTTCATATTATCTTCAGGTTTGCCTCTTATTTTAAATTTTAAGAACTTTTTTTAGGTTTATTTAATTTTTTTTAGTGAAACCTGGGTTTTGAAGTTTCTGAAATTTCTGTATGAGGCCATGTAGGGCTTTTATGAGTTAGTTAACGTAGGTATCTTGCGTTATAAAGGCATAGTTTGGATAAGATGGAATGCTTAGTTGGAAGCTAGTTGATCAATACAGTTCTGTCATCTGTGCATGAACAGGGAATATACACTATTCTTTTTTGATGCTTAGTTGTAAATCCTACTATTCTTTTTTGATGCTCTACGTTTGTAATGGAGTTTAAGATGCAATGTAAAATGCTTAGAGTTTTATTGTTCTATCATGCATGCGGAAATGAATAGCAGAAATGTATTTGATTTTGTGGCTTGGGAGAGGTGCAGCAACTCCCAAAACATTGTGAGAGGGTTATTTCCCCTTCTCCCTCCCTGAATTTGGTTGGGCTAGACTTTCTAACTGGTTGTATACTTGTAGTTGGCTAGCTGCAGCCTGCTTGTGGAAGTGAATAGCAGAAAATTAATTGAGAAATTATAGTGTTCATTGGGTTTACTAAAGCAAATTAGTATGAACTTCACGGTGCAGGGGTTTTATGATGTTGCATATGAAAGCAAACAAATATAGTTTATTTGTTTGGTAGCTCATTTTTTTATATAAGCAATTTAGAATGCCTTCCTCAGAGCTATTAACTCGGGTTAGGTAATATGGGTAACATATTTTAGAAATCTACATTCAAATGTAATATGAGTTCTATTCTATTCCTTTTCGCAGTCCCAGGGACAATTAACAATGTCTATCAAACCCTTTCTTGGTAACCATNTGATTAGTAATATAAATGTTTTGGGTGCCCTGCATGTAATCGTCTCTTCATTTTGCTAGTTCAATTGGAACAGTCTTGCTGCTCAACTCATTGGTTGGTCTTTTTGGTGGTTTGCCCTCTTTGTTGGAGTAATGATATGCTATGTTGGTGGTGATGTTGATGATGCTTTTTTTGTATCGTTGTGTTGTGTGTTGTTGGCGGTGATGTTGCACCATGGTTGTGTGTGTTGATATTGGGGATGGCGTGTGTTGATGTTGGGGGTGGAGTTATTAGTTGAGACGTCGGTCTTTGTGGTTTTGTTGGCGATGCTCTTGGTGGTGTGTGTAGATGTTGGAGGTGGTTATTCAGTGTTATGGTGGTGTGTGTAGATGTTGGAGGTGGTTCTTCAGTGTTATGGTGGTGGTGTTGTTGGTGGTGTGTGTAGATGTTAGGGTGATTCTTTAGCGTCATAGTGGTGGTGTTGTTAGTGGAGCATATAGATGTTGGGGTGGTTCTTCAGTGTCATGGTGGTGGTGTGTTGGTGGTTTGTGTTGATGTTGGTGGTGATGTTGTTAATTGTCATATTGATGTTCGTGGTTTGTTGTGATGTTTCATTTTAGCTGGCTTTTTGACTTATGATATTTTAAATGACAATTTGTTTTTCCTTTATTATACATTTATGTGGCTTGGTTCTTTTTCATACTAGCATGGTCACAGTAAAGACAAAATAAACTGGTTTGTTTGTCATGTGGGTTAGTATGCAATATAATATTTTGTGATATCTGTCTTAAAGAGGTGGAGTTATGAAATAAATCAACAACCTATTTTAAAAATGTAAGCTGACAAAATATAATAAAGAAGTTTTGAGAGCGCACGGGAAAGGGAATACAATAGGATGCAATTGAAAAATAAGTGGGATTAGTTAAAAAATGATTGAGAAATATGAAAAGATTTGAAGTGTGAATCCACATGCTTGGTTTGATACATAATAAAGCAAAACCATCGATGCTTCAGAAGAATGATGGATCACTAAGTTTGAAAAAAAAATATTGTGATGACTTTTGGCTTATTTGAATAATGGGTGACATGTGTTTCATTCACGTGATAATACCTTAGTTGCCCTAAACCCCTTACTGCGTTTAGGGCTGTCAAAAAAGCTCGTTGTTCGCGAACAGTTCGTGTTCGATTCGTTCGATAAGCAAACGAGACGAACACAAACAAGTTTTTTCGTTCGATTTGTTAAACGAACCAAACACAAACAGTGATGTGTTCGTTCGTGTTCGAATCGTTATTGTTCGAAATAAAATAAAATAAATATATATAAAAAAAATCATGATATTTTAAAAATAATTATATACTCAAAAAATTTGTTATATTTTTAAAATTAAATCATGTAATTTACAAAAAATTATTAATTATAATATATTTATCCCTAGTAATATAAAAATTATGTTATTTATATAATATAAAGTATATAATTAATATAATATATTATATTATTATTTTTATATATTAGGGTTTAGAAATTGAAAAAAAATCTTTTATTAACCTAAGTCATGTGCTGTCTGCGGAAGCCCTAGCCCGTCTTTCCCCTGTCGAAAGCACGCCGCTCTTTGTCATCTCGAAGGCACGTCGCTCTTTCTCCTCTTCGGCTGCTCCTTCGCTCTTTCTCCTCTTGGTTTCGGCTGCTCCTTCTCTCAAAATTNTTGAAAAAAAATCTTTTATTAACCTAAGTCATGTGCTGTCTGCGGAAGCCCTAGCCCGTCTTTCCCCTCTCGAAAGCACGCCGCTCTTTCTCATCTCGAAGGCACGCCGCTCTTTCTCCTCTTCGGCTGCTCCTTCGCTCTTTCTCCTCTTGGTTTCGGCTGCTCCTTCTCTCAAAATTGTGAAAAGCTTCCTCTCGGTGACTGCGAGATCCCTCCTTCTTCTCGTCTCAAAATCGCGACTCTCGGTGGAAGCTTAGGGTTGATTGGTTGTGTTCGTTTTTTTAATCTCTACTTCTATCTGTCTTCGATAAAGTGTATCTGTCCTCGGCGAGTCGGCGTTGGATCGACCNTTCCTCTCGGTGACTGCGAGATCCCTCCTTCTCGTCTCAAAATCGCAACTCTCGGTGGGAGCTTAGGGTTGATTGGTTGTGTTCGTTTTTTAATCTCTACTTTTATCTATCTTCGATAAAGTGTATCTGTCCTCGGCGACTCGGTGTTGGATCGACCACTCTTGGTATTCTTGCTTCGGTGCTTGGTTGCGTGATATTCTTGCTTGGTTGCTTGTAAGGCTACCGAGTCGTCTCTTTTGAGCATATTTTATCTAATATTTCATATTATCTTCAGGTTTGCCTCTTATTTTAAATTTTAAAATTTTTTTTTAAGGTTTATTTAAATTTTTTTAGTGAAACCTGGGTTTTGAAGTTTCTGAAATTTCTGTATGAGGCCATGTAGGNCGGTTGCTTGTAAGGCTACTAAGTCGTCTCTTTTGAGCATATTTTCTCTAATATTTCTCATTATCTTCAGGTTTGCCTCTTATTTTAAATTTTAAGAATTTTTTTTTAGGTTTACTTAAATTTTTTTAGTGAAACATGGGTTTTGAAGTTTCTGAAATTTCTGTATGAGGCCATGTAGGGCTTTTATGAGTTAATTAATGTAGGTATCTTGCTTTATAAAGGCATAGTTTGGATAAGATGGAATGCTTAGTTGGAAGCTAGTTGATCAATACAGTGCGTGTCATCTGTGCATGAACAGGGAATATACACTATTCTTTTTTATGCTTAGTTGTAAATCCTACTATTCTTTTTTTATGCTCTATGTTTGTAATGGAGTTTAATATGCAATGTAAAATGCTTAGAGTTCTATTGTTCTATCATGCATGTGGAAATGAATATCAAAACTGTATTTGATTTTGTGGCTTGGGAGAGGTGCAGCAACTCCCAAAACATTGTGAGAGGGCTGTTTCCCCCTCTCCCTCCCTGGATTTGGTTGGGCTGGACTTTCTAACTGGTTGTATACTTGCAGTTGGCTAGCTGCAGCCTGCTTGTGGAAATGAATAGCATAAACTTAATTGAGAGATTATAGTGTTCATTGGGTTTACTAAAGCAAATTAGTATAAACTTTACGGTGCAAGGGTTTTATGATGTTGCATATGAAAGCAAACAAATATAGTTTATTGGTTTGGTAGCTCATTTTTTTTTATATGAGCAAATTAGAATGCCTTCCTCAGAGCTATTAACTCGGGTTAGGTGGTTACCCCATTTGCCCAAAACACGGGTAACATATTTTAGAAATCTACATTCAAATGTAATATGGGTTCTATTCTATTCCTTTTCGCAGTCCCAAGGACAATTAACAATGTCTATCAAACCCCTTCTTGGTAACCATTTTTGTGTAGGAATGGCAGCATCATCAACCTCCATCAAAAGAAATTATCCTGAGGGTGTAATTGTAACCTTTTAAGCCATTTGAACTCAGTTTGTTCAAGAAAAGCTTCTTCACGTGCCCAAGATGTAATAGTTCTACCTGTGCACATACAGATGAGTTCAATTACATCATGTCCAACATTTGTATAAATTGGAATTTGCATTATTATATCCCCAAGTTTCTTATCAAAGCATTATCAGATCATCTGTCATTCCAACAATTATTACTGATAAGATAAGCAAGTATTCGTGTTTATATAGCTTAGTGTGTGTTTGACCCTAAATTATCCTTTGTGAACACACTCTGAGAGTTTATGACTGAATGAAAGAATAAAAAGAGAAAGAGAGAAAGGGAGTAAGTCAAGACTTCCTGTTCAGNCGTTATAGCAAAAATGATGATTGTACATGAGTATCCATTCATGATGGTTGAACATACTTGGTTCAACATATTGTTAAAAATGTTAAATCCTACTTTCAAAGTGTTTCCAAAAACACAATAAAGAATGATTGCATGAAAGTTTACGAGTGCGAAAAAGAAAAGGTTAAATCTCACCTTAAAGATGTTCGTAGGGTGTCATTAACTACAGACTATTGGACCTCCAATCAAACTATCTGACATATGTGTTTGACTGCCCATTATATTGATGAAACATAGAAGTTAAAGAAGGTTATTATCAATTTTATTGAGTTAGAGCCTCCACATACTGGCACATACATTTGTGATGCTNGCACATCATTTGATATTATATATATATTTTTTATAGATATTTACAATGTCGAATGTTGAGCATTCTCAGTCTGTATCAAATGAAAAATAATTGCCACTTGCAACACAAGAAGAAATTGATAGTTCTCAACCTGTTGAACTGACGGTTGGGAGCACTAGTACTGAAATACAAGTTACAAAAGGCAGGAAGAGAAAATCAACTGTGTGGAAATATTTTATAGATGTTAAATCAAACTCCAAGGGAGTCGAAGTATCATATGTTCAATGTGTTTGCTGTGGAGTGAAAATACTTAAACCCAAGTCAGGTACAACCTCTCAACTTCTTAGACATGCTAAGGAATGTGCTAAGATAAAAGCAAAGAGTCAACAACAAGTTGACTTCTCAGACAAGAGACAGAAGTTACTGAACTTCTTGCCTTCAGAAGTTCAGGGTGAGTCAGAGATTCCTATTTTCTATGATCCCAAAATTATGATCAACAAGATCATACGAGAGGTCATAGCAAAAATGATAATTGTACATGATTATCCATTCATGATGGTTGAACATACTTGGTTCAACATATTGTTAAAAATGTTAAATCCTAACTTTCAAAGTGTTTCCAGAAACACAATAAAGAATGATTGCATGAAAGTTTACGAGTGCGAAAAAGAAAAGGTTAAATCTCGCCTTAAAGATGTTCGTAGGGTGTCATTAACTACAGACTGTTGGACCTCCAATCAAACTATCGGATATATGTGTTTGACTGCCCATTATATTGATGAAACATGGAAGTTAAAGAAGGCTATTATCAATTTTATCGAGTTAGAGCCTCCACATACTGGCACATACATTTGTGATGCTATTTGTGAGTGCTTGTTGGAGTGGAATCTTCTGGATAAAATATCTACAATTACTTTAGATAATGCGAGTAATAATGACGTGGCTGCTAGTTCATTAAAATCAAATTTTCAATCACGCGGAAAGTTGCACTTCCATGGTTTTTTTTTTCATGTCAGATGCTGCGCACATATTATCAATATAATGGTCCAAGATGGGCTAAAGGAGGTTCATGAAATCATACAAAATATCAGAGAGTCGGTGAAATACCTGAAAAAATCCCCTGCAAGATTACATAAGTTTGTAGAGGTGGCAAAACAATTGGGTGTTGCAACTAAAAAGTCACTGTCCATTGATGTTTCCACTAGATGGAACTCAACTTTTAACATGTTGGAGTCTGCATTTATTTATCGCAATGTTTTTTCTCACTAGGCAGTAAGAGATAGCAACTACAAATGGTTGCCTGTTGATTCAAAATGGGTGAACTATGAGAAAATCAGAAAATTTCTTTCAGTTTTCAATAATGTTACAAATATGATCTCTGGCACACAATGTCCTACTGCAAATATATTTTTACCTGCAGTCTCACATGTTAAGATGATTTTGATTGAAGAGGCATTATCAGAAGATGATTACATCAGGAATATGGCTAGGAGTATGCAAGTCAAATTCAACAAATATTGGGGGGAATGTAATCTTCTTATGTCTATTGCAGCAATTTTGGATCCTAGATTAAAACTAAAGTTTATTAGCTACACATTCCCAAAGATATACTCACATAACGAGGTTGACCAAAATCTTAAAATAGTTCAAGATGTCCTTGTGGGAAATATATGTAGATTATATTGTTGATTGTAATGTTTCCAATGCGGGATCTTTATCTGCAGTTGATACTATGAGTTCCTCAAGTCATTTTGACGCGATGTTTGGATTTTAAGATTTTGTTGTAGCATCTGGTTCTGTGGAACCATCAAAACCTGGTTTACAAGTATATCTTGAGGAGGGATTATTTGTGTGTTCTAATAAAAATTTGGATGTGCTCGATTGGTGGAAGATGAATACATTGAAGTATCCCCAACTTTCTATTATGGCTCGAGATATTCTATCAATACNGGTAATCTTTAAATTAAGTATATTAATTTCTACTTTCCATTGTATTTTATTTTTTTCACAACAGTAGATATTTATATTTATTTTTATTTTTTCTTTTCAACAAGAGATTTTTTATGAGGAAAAACTTAATATTCAGCTTCCAAACATATGAAGCCAACTTAGCCAAGTCTACACTATCATTGGATTCATTGCTAAGAATTTTTATACTATTGTAGCTTTTAACTTTATCAGACACTTAACTATTATTTTCACACTTGTTATTTTGCTATGTTAATGTTCATTAATGGCTTACGTGAACTGGCATGTTCTTCTAGTCTTCTAGTGAGACTCAAGATTGAGGATTTTGAAATTTGTNATTGGACGCGATGTTTGGATTTCAAGATTTTGTTGTAGCATCTAGTTCTGTGAAACCATCAAAACCTGATTTACAAGTATATCTTGAGGAGGGATTATTTGTGTGTTCTAATAAAAATTTTGATGNTTGGTTCTGTGGAACCATCAAAACCTGATTTACAAGTATATCTTGAGGAGGGATTATTTGTGTGTTCTAATAAAAATTTTGATGTGCTCGATTGGTGGAAGATGAATACATTGAAGTATCCCCAACTTTCTATTATGGCTCGAGATATTCTATCAATACCTATAACAACAGTTGCCTCAGAATCAGTTTTTAGTGCAGGCGGTAGGGTGTTGGATGATTACAGAAGTTGTTTATCTACTAAAACTGTTAATGCATTGATTTGTGCATATAGTTGGATTCGATCTACACAACAAAATAATAAGACATTAGCGGTAATCTTTAAATTAAGTATATTATTTTATACTTTCTATTGTATTTTATTTTTTCACAATAGTAGATATTTTTATTTATTTTCATTGTTTCTTTTCAGCAAGAGATTTTTTATGAGGAAAAACTTAATATTCAGCTTCCAAACATATGAAGCCAACTTAGCCAAGTCTACGCTATCATTGGATTCATTGCTAAGAATTTTTATATCATTGTAGCTTTTAACTTTATCAGACACTTAACTATTATTTTCACACTTGCTATTTTGCTATGTTAATGTTCATCAATGGCTTACGTGAACTGACATGTTCTTCTAGTCTTCTAGTGAGACTCAAGATTGAGGATTTTGAAATTTATAAGAGGTTTGGCTATTTGAAAGAACTTTGAACTGGTATGTGTCTCTATTTCTTGTTTTAATGAGTCATGTTTTTGTTAACCATGGACAACAGGATGATGAGAAATAGCTGAATTCTCTTAGCCCCTTACAGGTATTTTTTTTAAGATATAAAATATCATATTTTGCAATCTTTTTTTGTTTGTTTGTTTGTTTTTTTTTTGGAGTGGGAGTGAGGCATTTGTTGTTGTTGTATTGGAGGAAGATTACCATATTTGTTGTTATTGTAGACCTTTGTAATGTTTCATGCATATTCATATCCACTGAATTCTTATGAGTTTATCTCTGCTGGGTGGGATTCTTGCTGTGACTGTCTACATAGGTGGACTGGCTTTTGTCTACATAGGTTCTCTGGTGGCTGGCTTCCACTTTTTGGTTTTTGGTGTCTGTTTTGCCCTGCTGCTGCCTGCTGGATGGGATTCTTTACTTTATCTGGCTGAGGTGGCTAGCATTTTGGAGCTAAACCAACATCTTTATTTTATCGGCCTGCTAGGTTGTTTAAGGATATTTATGAAGATATCTCGTAGTTCTTTCTCAGATTTCACATGAGTTATAAAAATTAGATTATGTTGAATCTTATCTCAAACAACAAGTCAATGCTCAGTGGGATTCTTGCTGTCCCATTTAGTGCTTGTTACAGTTTTGTAGAACTTCACTGCTAAATGAGAATCTGTTGGTGGATGGTCCTCCTTATGGGCTGAAAATGTGTGTTTGCAGCTTGGATGGTCCTCCTTATGGGCAACCGCTGCTTTGCTGAATGAGAATCTATTATATATATATCCCTTATGAGGACCATCCAAAAGATATGAGAATCTGAATGAGAATCTTGTTTTTTTTAGAAATAGATCGATAATGAGCCAATGAAAACATATAAATATGAACTGACTTATTTGGAGGTGTTCCAAAAGTACTACGTCAACTTATTTGGAGGTGTTGTATTTCTGATCTGTTTTCCAATCATCAATGAATGACCTCCTTTAGCATTGGCAGCTGTAAACATTGATAAAAAGCTTATTATTTTAATTTAGAGTTGGTTTTACGTANGCACGTTTGGGATAATGCGCCAATAAAAAGTAGAAATCTGCTGGTGAACTTTACTGCTGAATGTTGAATGAGAATGAGAATAGATAAATAGATCGATAATGAGCCAATAAAGAGGATCCTGTTTTGTAGAACTTTACTGCTGAATGAGAATCTGCTGGTGGATGCTCCTCCTTATGGGCAGANCGTATCGTATTGGTATTTGTATGCGTGCGTGCGTAGGTATGTAAAAGTGGATGAGTTGAAGGGTGTGGAGTTGTTCTATGTGTTTGCAGATGAGAATATGTGAGAATCTACTGGTGGATGCTCCTCCTTATGGGCTGAAAATGTGTGTTTGCAGCTTGGATGGTCCTCCTTATGGGCAACCGCTGCTTTGCTGAATGAGAATCTGTTAGTGGATGGTCCTCCTTATGGGCTGGAAATGTGTGTTTGCAATTGCAACTTGGATGGTCCTCCTTATGGGCAACCGCTGCTTTGCTGAATGAGAATGTGTTGTTAGCTTTCAATGTTCATATGACACTGCTCTCGATTCACTCTTTGTTAATTTCATTTCTATTGTAATGTATTGTATGACCATAAATGACCTATTGACAGTTATAAGAAACATAATATTGACTGGATGGCGATAGATGTCATTGCAGGTATGAGTTTCTACCATTTCATACATGCTTCTTGAGCTCTCACCATCATAGCTGTTACAGATTTACCTAACTTTTATTTTCATACATGCTTCATGCTTGTAAAAATTGAAGATTAGGTGTTAGATATATAAATGCATAAGAATTGAGTGGTATGTATCAGGTTCTGGACTTGTTTGTGCTCGCCAAGAACTCATTTAGGATTTGTTTAAAATTGAACAGGATCCACGGCGTGGACTTGTTTGTGCTCTTCCATTTGACTATTTATTTGTGTCTTTCCTTGCATGCAAGGATGACTTAGTCACGTAAATGAAGGACAATTTTATCAGGATCTGCTGTACGAACTTGATGCGATACGCAAGCTATATGTTTCAATTATTTTTTTGGATGATTTACATATATATATAACTCACTTATATATTTTTATATCCAACACCTAAATTACGATCCTTGCATGCAGGGATGACGAGCATTCAGTTGATAAAAGTGGAAACATACTTAACTCATTCTTCTGAAATGAGCATACTGAAGGATTAAAGTTAAATGAACGTTGGGATTTCTAGAGTGATTTTTAGAGTGTTAGACATGTAAAATTGTATTTATTTTCTTGTTGTTTTTCAGTTCTTTGTATAATATACATTTTGTTGCAATTGTTATGTTGCTAAGTGTTAGACATGTAAAATTGTTACATACATGATCTATATGGGAAAACAATCTATTTAAAATATAAAATTTGTGTTAGACATGTTAAATTGTAAATACATAAGAATTAAGTGGTATGAGTGAAAATTTAGAGAGAGAGATAGAGAATTTCAAACATTTCAAACATTTCGAACATTATAAATTCGAACGATTCGAACAAAAACGAACCGAACACGAACAGACTCTTCACGAACAATTTCGAACACGAGCCTTTTCAAACAAATTATATTTCAAACGAACCGAACACGAACATGAGTACTGTTCGTTCGTGTTCGGTTCGTTTACACCCCTATCTAAGACGCTTTATTTCTAATCTCTCAGGTAGGTGTCAGCTTTTCTTGACATTGATTAAGATAGACGCCAAATTTATTTGGGAAGAGAAATGCCAGCGGGCCTTTGAGGACGTTAAACAATATTTAATGACACCTCCTGTTTTGGCAGGCCTTATCCCGGAGAAACTGTTAATACTTTATACCGCGGCTTTGGATGACTCTCTTGGAGCCCTCTTAGCCCAAGTCAATGACGAGGGCAAAGAAAATGCATTCTACTACTTGAGTCATCGTCTAATACCGATGGAGATAAGGTATCCACCTATTGAGAAGCATTGTCTGACATTAATTTCGGCGCCCAAAAGCTTAGACATTACATGCTTTCTCATAAGATTACTCTGATTTTGAAAGTCAATCAGTTGCAATATTTGATGACCCGATCAATACTTTTCGGATGTTTAGTAAGGTGGTCAATGATTTTATTACAATTTGATATAACTTTTGTTCCCCTCCGCACTATCAAGGGACAGATTTTAGCGAATTTTCTCGCTGCGCACCCACTGCCAGTCGGGTCCTCTCTCAATAACGAGTTACCAGACGAGCAAATACTATAAATGGAATTTTCTAATGCGCAACACTGGGAAATGTACTTCAATGGTGCTTCGTCGGCCAGGAAAGACAAGGGATCAGACACAGTTATACCAGGCAAAGCAGGGATCAGTTTGATCTTTATTACTCCAGATAAGGGTATGTTGAGGTTCTCATACCACCTGATAGAGTCGTGCACCAACAATGAAGCGGAATATGAAGCTTTAACAACCGGATTGGAATTGGCAATCTCAACGGATTTAACAAACATTGTCATTTATGGTGACTCTCAACTTGTCATCCAGCAAGTTGTCGGATAATACAGAATTCTGAAACCAAGACCAGCAGAGTACCATCAGTACACAATGAAGCTCCTGGAGCAGATTCCTAAGGTGACTTTTTACCGGATTCCTTGGGGAGATAATGCTCATGCCAACGCTCTAGCAAAACTCGCTAAGGAAATTGCGTGTCCCCCGAAGGATTCCATCGAATTCACGGTGCAAGGAAGATGAGTCTTGTCTCCAAATGACTTCGAAACTCTACACAAGCTTATAAAAGAAGAAATAATAAATACAGTTGCAGACATCAATGAAGATTGGTGTAAGCAATAAATAGAATATTTGCATACTTGAAAGCTGCCAGAAGATAGGTCTGAGGCGCACCACATCCAAGAAGGGCTATGTCTTACGCTCTGGTGGGAAATGTTCTCTACAGAAGATCGTTCGACCAAATGTGGCTACGGTGTTTGAGCAAAGTCAAGGCACAGAATATTGTCAAAGTAGTACATGCCGGATTGTGTGGAGCTCACCAGTCAGGGCCGAAAATGAAAATAAAGAACAAAAGACTCGGATATTATTGGCCAGCAATGATGTCTGATTGCATGGATACAGCCAGAAGATCGGGGTGGTCTTACACCAGCCTCTGAATGTGCTACACCCAACTGTTGTCTCGTGGCCATTTGAGTGTTGGGGCACGAACATAATAGGTTTAATAGACACTTCATCTTCCAAAGGACACATGTTTATACTTGCCGCTACAGATTACTGCTCCAAATGGGCAGAGGTAGTATCGTTACGTGAGGTTACGACACAGCACATCCTTCAATTTTTCAAAAGCCAAATTGTTTATCGTTTCGAAGTACCGCGAAGAATAATCTCTGACAATGGGACAGCTTTCAAAAGGACAAAAATCAATAATTTTGTTAGAAGACATGGGATAGATTGGAGATACTCTACAATTTACTATCCCAGAGCAAATGGTCTGGCTCAACAATTTCATCAAAAGACATGGGATAGATTGGAGATACTCTACAATTTACTATCCCAGAGCAAATGGTCTGGCTGCTTCAATAAGAAACTGGTACAGATTTTGAAGAAAACACTGGATGAAAATAAAAGGGATTGGAATAACAAACTGTTAGAAGCCTTTTGGGCCTACCAGACGACTTTCAGGACTCTCACTCAGTGTACACCTTATTTGCTCGTGTATGGGACCAAGGTCGTGCTACCACTAATAATTCAGACACCATCTCTCAGAGTCGTTGTTGCTAACCAAGTCACAATAGAAGAAAGCACAAAACTTAGACTTGGAGAACTAGAGAGTCTTGAGGGAAAACGACTAGAAGCCCAAAAACATTTGGAGCTCTAACAGGTAAAGATGGTACAAGCCCATGACAAATTGGTTCACCCAAGGACATTTAAAGTTGGTGACCTCGTAATTGTACTCAGAAGACCTATTCTTGCTCGCCTCAAAATAGGTGGGAAGTTCGAGCCAACTTGGGACAGACCATTTGTCATTGAGAAGGTCTATACAGGAGGAGCCTACTAGTTAGTGGACTTACGGGCTGAAAGACCCATGTTTCTGATAAATGAACGATACCTGAAAACCTATTACGCAACCTGATGCTGCTTAATGTCGCTTGCCTCCTCTTACTTTAAAAACTTTGAAACTTTGATTGTTTTAAGGTTATCTATGTGGCCAAATATCTATGACCAGGTCCAAAATTTGTAATTAACCTCAATATAATGAAAATTTTGTGAAGATTTTTAAACTTCACACGTTCTCTTTTCTACTTTTGAATTTAAATACCCTATTAAATCAAACAAAACTCACACATAAAATGAATAATCCTCTTCACCAAAACAAACAAAAATTACTTTAATAAATACTTTGTTTTGTTCTTGTTCATGCCAAGCTTCGACCCACTGATGTTTTTTTTCTGTCGTCTGCAGAAAAATGTCAAGACAGAGGCTAATCTTTGCCTTCCAGGATGGTTGGAACCTCGCATTGAATGAAGAGATGGCGCCGCAAGGAGGTGTCATAGATTTCAACGTGGATTTCAACCAAGTTGATATGGACTACGAGGGTCCTCTAATGGAAGTAGTCAGCAATAAAGAAAAGGAGGGACTGCCTTCACTGTTGGGGGGGGACCACTCAAGACAATGTGTCTTACAAAGGTAAAAACATGATAGCGGAACAAGATCCGATGGAGGGGCCCAGCCGTCTGCCCTCCATGGTAGCTACTCCAGCAAGGGACCTGATAGCCGCCCGTAAGGAACGATTACAGAATACTCCGCTCCGCAGGACTCCACGCAGAAATGCCAGCCGAAAGAAACAGAGAGCCTTTCTGCGACATGAACGCAAACGCCAGAGAGACGTGAGCAGTTTTCTTACCCCCATTCCTGAAAGACATATTTACAATCCAGATCTAAGAGAAACTTCTGCCAGCCTGCCCACTACAGATGAAGAGTTAGGATTTGTGATAGAATCAGATGTGCTCCTAGTTCCAGATATCGTATGCAAGGGTTGCTCAACATGCAACATTGAAGTATCAGTCTGGACATTAGTCACGGGCACATTTTTAGAATGCTCGGACTACAACGTTCTGCATTTACAGCGTTTCAGTACATTAAAAGAATACACTTCAAGCACCAACAGGTATCAGACTCTAGACTTCGGGACAAATGAACCATATGTCCCACTGGGGACAGATCAGCACGCAACATGGAGCCCAGGATCATACATTCCACTAGAGGTTGAATCTCATATTCTGGATCGACCAACACCAGTTTGGGTTCCCACCAAGGCTCGAAGGAAGGAACGCCCATGACAGATACCAACTACAAGATAAGCTGTATAGATTCCAGAATACACGTCTGGGGTTCCCACCAAGGCTCGATGCAGACGTTGCCAAGCACTGCATTCCAGGAGTACGACACCGTAGAGAGTTTGTAACCTTCTGCAGAATGAACGACAGTAAAATACTTTATAGATTCCAGCAGGACCCAAAATTGGAGGAGTTATTTCCATACGAGCTATGTGAAGGTTGTATCTCTAAGTACATGCGAAGGGAACTCTTATCCTGGAGCATGACTTATAAGGTCTGCTTGATCAGGAGCTCAATATACCAAGCACAGAGGGTTCACTTACTTTCTTTTAACAGCATGACATGTATCTGATGTTTGCAGTTTACAGTGTATTCATATCATGAGATGATTCTCAATGTATTTCAGCATGGATTACATGGTGTACCTTTTGAGGCATTAGCCTATGTCTAATTTATGGCATCCCTTTTTTAGGCAAATTAATGGAAATTTCTCTCAAATTGTGCCTTTTTGTCAGTTGCCTTTTTGTGCGATGGATAAAAGCCGTAAACCATACGATGGTTTAGAATTTCAATGAACAAAAAACGAAACAACAAATCTTCAACAATAAATAAAACATAAATGAAAAATAATCACCAACAAATAAACAATAAAAAAATTTTTTTTTTTAAAATCAACCAATTAAAATTAAAACTTTTAAAACATATTTTGAAAAATTAAATGTGATGAAAACAATAAGAAAACGAAATGAACCTGCTGAGTGTATGCTTCCGTTTTTGGAATTTCCTACTCTTTGTGCGCACAGCACAACCATCGTTATCTACCTCAACTCTCTTCACATCCTTGTAGAATTTTGCATTCTGCGCAAGTAACTCACATAGCTCTACAAGTCTTCTACAAAATCAACATTTTCACATGATACACTTCTGCAAATTCAGCACCTTAAGCCCTTTATAAATTTCAATCCTTACATCTTTGAATCAATATCTAAATTTTGATTCTTATATTTCGAGGTCGATACCTAAATTTTGACTCTCTCCTAGGAATTGAAACCTAAATTTCAATTCTCGCATCTTCGAATTGATACCTACATTTCAATTCTCTCATCTTCAAATTGATACCTACATTTCAATTCTCTCATCTTCGAAATGATACTTACATTTCAATTCTCACATTTCAAGGTTGATACCTAAATTTCGACTCTCTCCTTCGAATTGATATCTACATTTCAATTCTCTCATCTTTGAATTGATACTTACATTTCAATTCTCACTTCTGAATCAGTCTTACATTTTTTATTCATTACATTTGAGGTTGATCCTTACATTTTGACACCCTCTTTTGAGAATTGACCTACATTTCAATTCTCAATCCCGAATCAGTCCTACATTTCTGATTCATTACATTCAAGATCGGTCCTTACATTCTGACACCCTCTTTTAAGAATTGACCTACATTTCAATTCTCATTCCTGAATCAGTCCTACACTTCTGATTCATTACATTCGAGGTTGGTCCTTACATTCCGACATTCTCTTTTAAGAATTGATATACATTTCAATTCTCAATCCTATATTTCTGATTCATTACATTCGAAGTCAGTCCTTACATTCCGACATTCTCTTTTGAGAATTGATATACATTTCAATTCTCATTTCTACATTTTTGATTCATTACATTTGAGGTCGGTCCTTACATTCCAACACTCTCTTTTGAGAATTGACCTACATTTCAATTCTCATTTCCGAATCAGACCTACATTTCTGATTCATTACATTTGAGGTCGGTCCTTACACTCTGACTCTCTCTCTCTCTTTTTGAATTGATATCTGAATTTTAATTCCCACCTCGGGGTCAGCACTTACATTTTGACTCCCATCGCTTGGAAATCTTTGAAATTTCAAAACTCAAAGTCCACTCCCCATTCCCCAGCGAGAGTCCCTACTTCTCGACTTGATAAAACACACACCTACTAATTCCCCGGCATAAAAATATCACAAACACAGCCCACACATATTTTCGAGTCTGTTCACTTAGAGGTTGTATTGGTTTTTGTTGATCTCATCGGTCAACGCCAATACGCGCGGTGTGCTTGCCCAACTCACCCCACCTATTGGAGGTCCATTTGTTGACCTCACTTTTGGTCGAGGTTTAGTTTTTCCCTTTTAATAGCCTAAGGTCTAGCCATAGGATTTTCCTATTGACTATTCTTAGAAAATTAGATCTGGAACCCTCACCACTAGAAATTCCAAACTCGTCTCTACTCAACTTGAAGTTCCACATATTGGTCATAACTTCTAGCACTTAGTAGGTAGGGTCACTATGGGGGAAACTCAAGATGAGTCAACCTTAGGACTGCTGGACCTTAGGTTTGACCCTGGGTGTTGGTCTGGAGCTAAGGCACTCACTACACTCATCTACACTCATATACACCCACATTCACTCACAACCGTAAACTCAAATTTCTAGCCTAGATCCCTTGATCCTTTCGGATACTCATGTAGATGGTCCCCAAAACCAACTAGCCCTAGGGCTATGGTTTGGCTAAGACCACTATGTAGAGGACCCAAAATGGAGTTTCCATTGTTCCATGGCTTATTGGTGATGAATGGTACCTCAAATCTACCAAAATACCCATCTTAGTCTTTTACCCCTAAAACACCCCCAAATTACCAAAATACTCCTCTTGGACCCAAAATTCCAAAAATTCCCAAAAATCCCAATAAATCCAAAATATTCCCAATTTATTTTTTCTCAACTAACACATGACCCAATTTGGCCAATTTGACCACCTTTAACCAAAACCCCCAAATTTGCCTTTAAGGGCCCAAAGTCCCCAAATTCAATCCAAATGTCCATCAATTTGACCTCAATTGACCTCAATTTCAATCCTAAACTCAAATTAATTTTTGATATGATCAAATTAAACCAAATCCAAGCTCAATTGGTCCATGATTTGAACACAATTTTGAGTTAGGTGAAAGCCCCAATTTTGACCATATGACCTAATCTCACAAAATTGAACCCATAATCTAGTCAATTGGCCCCAATTAATGTTTAAAAAATCTTGATAACATTCCTATACATCAAAATCAACCATCAATTGGACATGGTGAAGCCTCATATCCATTTGATTTTGGCATAAATCCAAAATTCTCAAATTTAGCCCTAAATTGGTTAAGTCCCCAAATTTCACCCAATTGATTGCCTTAACCTCCAAATTGGCATCCAATTCATGTTACAAACTCCCCATGAGGTTCCTATTGACCATTTACAACAATCAATTTGGACATAGCCCAAGGCTAACCCAAGCTAGACCCAAGCCTAGCCCAATATAACCAAATTGATTAAGGTTCAAAATTCCCTCAAATTGACCCTTCAATTGAGCTCAAAACCATTTCCATTCTTCATCAAGATTTATTATGATCATCTACACTAAATGCAACAATCAATTGAGCCAATTGACATGGCTAACCTAGCCCAAACTATGATCATCTAAACCAAATGAAATAATCAATTGAGCCAATTGACATGAATAACCTAGCCCAAACCCAAGTTTTGTTTTCAAATTGACCTTTCAATTGGGCTCAAAACCATTTCCATTCTTCACCAAAGTTGTTCCTTGTGATCATCTACACCAAATGCAACAATCAATTAAGCCAACTGACATGGCTAACCTAGCCCAAACCCAATCTACACCAAATTCAACAATCAATTGAGCCAATTGACATGGCTAACCTAGCCCAAACCCAAACCTTTCAATTGAACTCAAAACCACTTCCATCCTTCATCAAAGTTGTTCCTTGTGATCATCTACCATTCAATTGAGCTCAAAACCACTTCCATTCTTCACCAAAGTTGTTCCTTATGATCATCTACACCCCCAATTGAACTCAAAACCATTTCCATCCTTCACCAAAGTTGTTCCTTGTGATCATCTACACCAGTCCCTTAAATTGAGCTCAAAACCACTTCCATCCTTCACCAAAGTTGTTCCTTATGATCATATACACCAAAAAATATTTATTTGGGCCAATTGAAATGGCTAGCTTAGCCCAAACTCAAGTTTTGGTCATTTGCACCCACTTGGACCCATGCACTAAATGTGACATAATCACCTTAAAGTCACCAAATTAACTCCACCCCAGCCATTAGTTGGACTTAGTGACCAGTTCAAACACCATGAAACCACCCAAATCAAGTCATGGACTAAAGGTCTCCTAAATTAAGGGATATTATTTCCAAAAATGCACATATTTAAGTCTTTGCCAAATCAAAGCACATTTGCATTAAATTGTTGTGATGGATTCCTCTAGGTTCCCTGAGCTCCTAGCCCACCTTCCCCTGGCTGGCCGGCCAACCTAGTGGCCGAAAAAGCTCAAAACCAAGAGCCACCCTTATGGCACCTCACCCAAATCAAACCTAGAGGCCAACTCATCCAAATCAAATTGAAGAGCTCCTATGCCCTCCACCTAAGCACCACAATGCACCCAAACTTATAAGAGCCACCCCATGACCATTTTTATAAAAACTCACCTCCCACGGCCATAGGAGGTGTGCTGAATTTTTCTTAGAGAGGCCTCTCCAAACTTCACACAGAGCTTCCCTAAGATCCCCTTAGTGCATTCCAACATTTTTCCCTCACCAATTCCCATTTCTGGAGCTCAATTTTGAGCTTGAAACATTGTCGGAAACTAGGACAGAACCCAACACACCTCCATAGTCCACCAAACTCAAATTAACTTCACCCACACCTTCACAATAGTGAAAGAAGCCAAAACCCCATAAAATCCCCCTCCCACAGAGCCTCTACCATAGCTCTAGACCAACACCCAAATCCGGCCGTGATTGAATTCCTACTTAGGCCTTATACCAAGTCCAGGGATTCAATCCCTAGCCTCCTTGAACCCCAATGAACGTGCCAAACCCTTTGATCGAAGCTTCACTTCTCAGAGCAAATGTATAAAACCTCACCTCATCCCGAGCCTATTTGGGTTCTCCATTTAATTAGGCTTAGTTTAATGCATGATTGTTGTATAGATATGTTTGTCTCACTTGGACGAATCCATAGGATCAAACCCGAGGTGATTTGGTTGAGTCTAGGCTAAGATCTTAGGGTTTTAGTGTGGACGGTCACATAATTATTCTATCCGGGACGATGACGGGGAGCCATTCGATCGAGCGTGTATCGAATGGACGGAGGAGATCGAGTCGGACGACGCTTCGGGACATAAACAGCGTGCCGAGTCAGCAGCTACATGGATGACGGCGTCCAACCAGAGCGAGCCATGCTTGCCTTTGGAGCTGCCTAGGATCTAGTCAGTACGCGTGGTTTAAATAGATAAACAAAGCTTTTTCTTATTTATTTGAATACCCTTAACTTAGAGAATTCATAACTTTGTGTAGAAAAATCACAAAAATAAAATAAAAAAGTTATTTTGTTCAGTGAACAGAGGAGAATAATGTGGAATAAATTTCAAGACCATTTTATGCATATTTTATTTTTAATTAATTAAACATTATTTTGAATCATTTGATTCTCCATGCATATTGGCACATCACCTTGGCTTGAAATTTTGACACTTGTAGCCTCTGTCAAGGAAGATATCCTCTGATTTTTCCAAAGTCAGAGGAGGTTCCTATACAGAGATCAGTATTTTTTAAGTTATTCTACATTATTTATTTAAAATAATCATGGAAATTAGCATATTGATTAGAAAATCCTAAGAAAATTTTGGAAGGTCTACCATGACCAGAGAAACCTTTGAAAATAATTTCATGGGTCAGGTCATTTAAAACATCCTTAAATTTTCCAAATACTAAATCACTCAGGGAAATCTTAAAAAATAATTTCATGGGTCCATTCATTTAAAATACCCTTAAATTTTATAAACACCAAATCACTAAGATATCTAATTTTGAAAAATATAAACACTTAAATGACTTGATTTTTAATCTTCACTGTGATTTATGATCCAGAGAACTTATCATAAAAAATTCAAAATATTTTGAGTTCATTTGACAACTTAAGTTGATTTTTAAAGATAAGTCATCAAAGTTTCAAAATATTTTGAGTTCATTTAATAACTTAAATTGATTTTTAAAGATAAATTTATGATCTAGAGAACTCACTATAAAAAGTTCAAAATATTTTGAGTTCATTTGATAACTTAAGTTGATTTTTAAAGATAAATATCCACTCTTAACACTTGAATGATTTTTTAAAAATCAAAATATAACTCAAAAAATTATGAAACTTAGTTTTCACTTTTTACACTTAAATAATTTTTAAAAAATCAAAATAAAACTCAAAAAATTATGAAACTTAATTTTTTGAGTTCTCTGTGATCAAGTATATTTTATAAAAATAAAATTATATTTAAAATAAAAAACTTGATTTTTAGCCTATATTAAATATTTTAAATATTTAAATAATTAAAAATTCATAAAAACCACAAAAATAATAAAACTCATGGATAGTTCTAAATTGCTTCCTAATCACTTAGGAACAATTAAAATATTTTTTTGATTTTCTAAATAAAGATATTGAATTTCAAAGCTTAAAAATAATTTTTAAAGGCTAAAAATTCACTAAAATAATTTCAATAAATCAAAGAAAAATATGAAAAATATAAAATTTGCTCCTTTGATCAATAAATCAAAGAAAAATCAGAAAAATATAAAGTTTTCTCCTCTGAGTTCTCTGACCTTAGGGAGATCTTTCAAAAATACAAAACTTAATTTAAAAATCAGAAAAATATAAAATTTTCTCCTTTGAGTTTTCTGACTTTAGTGAGATTTTTCAAAAATACAAAACGTAATTTTCATCACGAAGAAAAATAAAAAAAAAATTATAAAATTTGCTCCTTTAAGTCCTCTGACCTTAGGGAGATTTTTCAAAAATACAAAACATAATTTTGACCACCTAAAATATTTTATTTTTATTAAATAACCCAGAACTTAAAATAATTCTAATAAATCACACAGAGTTCAAAAAATCATGAAATTTGGTTCAAGGGTTTAACTGGTCTAGGTCTACATCCAGTAAGAATTTCAAGGGATTAGAATTTACCTTGGTCAAATTAGGAATTTTCTTTAAAAAATCCTATTTTTGCATTAAAATAATTATATAAATTTAATTAAATTTTGAAAAATCACATTTTCTCCTCTGATGTCCTAATTGACCCATGAACTAGGTAGCATAAAATTTCAAAGTCATTTGAATTGAATTTAACAAATTATGAGATGTTAGAGCCTTAGGGGCAAATGTGTAATTTTGAAAATTTTGGCCTTAATTAACATTTAGGCTTAAGTCAAGGAGGGGAATGGGTAACCTCTGATCTTAATCAAATTTATTTTGATGCTTGAAACACATGGGGCCAATTGGTAGAAACCAATGCCACTTTCTTAATTGAGTTAATAAATTTCTAAATCATAAAAAATTTGGAAGTTTATTAAAATTAAATGATCCTGGACTCAGGGGTATNAAACTCTACTTTTCCAGCTTTTCATAAATGCCCTCGCATGCATTTTTAAGTTTCAGGTGGTGGAACGAGAAGCCTCGCCACGTACGCTTTTACAGTTTATAGTATCGTATTTCTTCTGTCTTTTCCTTACTTGTTTCATGCTTGCATTTACCTACATAAACTTGCATGTTAACCATAACTATAACCCGAAACCAAAATTAAAATCAACCAAGATAAAACTCACCGCCACAACATTAAAAATATAAAACAACTCAAATTTTAATCACAAACATCACACAAAACGACAACTTCAACTAAATTAAGATGTCTCTATCAGATGATCGGGAATCTCTTGGAGGAGGTAACCAACGGTTGCTAACGAGGCTTCCCACGGTTTAAATGAAATTATGGAACTCATTAAGTTGAGTTTCGTAAGTTCATTTGGACTAAGTGAATCCAATAGAAAATAGTGGTGCTAGAATAAGGGAACCGTAGGATCCTAACCGCGATAGAAAATAGTGGTGCCGGAACGAGGGAACCATAGGATCCTAACCGATGTCGCTCTAATCAGAAAATTGTGGTGCCGGAACGAGGGAATCGTAGCAGTTGCTAACGAGGCTTCCCACGGTTTAAATGAAATTATGGAACTCATTAAGTTGAGTTTAGTGATTGCTAACGAGGCTTCCCACAGTCTAAATGAAATTATGGAACTCATTAAGTTGAGTTTAGTACTAACGAGGCTTCCCACGGTCTAAATGAAATTATGGAACTCATTAAGTTGAGTTTAGTAAGTCTAATGAGGCTTCCCACGGCCTAAATGAAATTATGGAACTCATTAAGTTGAGTTTAGTAAATGTTTGGACTAAGTGATTCCAATAGAAAATAGTGATACCGGGACGACGGAACCGAGGGATCTTGACCGGAGGCTTCCCACGGTCTAAATGAAATTATGGAACTCATTAAGTTGAGTTTAGTAAATTCATTTATTCCCACGGTCTAAATGAAATTATGGAACTCATTAAGTTGAGTTTAGTAAATTCATTTGGACTTTCCCACGGTCTAAATGAAATTATGAAACTCATTAAGTTGAGTTTAGTAAGTTCATTTGGGTTTTTCCACGGTATAAATGAAATTATAGAACTCATTAAGTTGAGTTTAGTAAGTTCATTTGGACTAACTAAATGAAATTATGGAACTCATTAAGTTGAGTTTAGTAAATTCATTTGGCCTCGGAGGAGGTAACCTACTGTTGCTAACGAGTCTTCCCACGGTCTAAATGAAATTATGGAACTCATTAAGTTGAGTTTAGTTGAGTCTTCCCACGGTCTAAATGAAATTATGGAACTCATTAAGTTGAGTTTAGTAAATTCATTTTGGAACATAGTGATTCCAATAGAAAATAGTGGTGCCGGGACGATGAAACCGTGGGATCTTGACCGGTGTCTTTTCCCACGATCTAAATGAAATTATGGAACTCATTAAGTTGAGTTTAGTAAGTTCATTTGGACTAAGCTATGGTCTAAATGAAATTATGGAACTCATTAAGTTGAGTTTAGTAAATTCATTTGGACTAAAGTCGGTCTAAATGAAATTATGGAACTCATTAAGTTGAGTTTAGTAAATTCATTTGGACTAAGTGTAACGAGGCTTCCCAAGGTCTAAATGAAATTATGGAACTCATTAAGTTGAGTTTAGTAAATTCATTTGGACTAAGTGAATCGATAGAAAATGGGTGTCGGAACGAGGGTTTAGTAAGTTCATTTGGACTAAGTGAATCCAATAGAAAATAGTGATACCGGAACGAGGGAGCCGTAGGATCCTAACTGGTGTCGCTCTAATCAACTTTAATATGACCTCATAAAATTTAAAGATGCGTTTGATAAGTTCATTTGGACTAAGTGAATCCAATAGAAAATAGTGATGCCGGAACGAGGGATGGTGTCGCTCTAATCAACTTTAACATGCCTCCATAAAATTTAAAGAACTTCAATCATAAGGCCAGAACTCATTAAGTTGAGTTTAGTAAATTCATTTGGACTAAGTGAATCCAATCGAAAATAGTGGTCCTCGGAGGAGGTAACCTACGGTTGCTAACGAGGCTTCCCACGGTCTAAATGAAATTATGGTCCTCGGAGGAGGTAACCTACGGTGAGGCTTCTCACGATTTAAAAAAATTATGGAACTCATTAAGTTGGGTTTGATAAGTTCATTTGGACTAAGTGAATCTCTAAATGGGAAGATCAGGAACCCCTCGGAGGAGGTAACCTACGGTTGCTAACGAGGCTTCCCACGGTCTAAATGTCGGAGGAGGTAACCTACGGTTGCTAACGAGGCTTCCCACGGTCTAAATGAAATTATGGGGAGGAGGTAACCTACATTGCTAATGAAGTTTCCCACGGTCTAAATGAAATTATGGAACTCATTAAGTTGAGTTTAGTAACGAGGTCTCACGGTCTAAATGAAATTATGAAACTCATTAAGTTGAGTTTAGTAAATTCATTTGGACCCACGGTCTAAATGAAATTATGGAATTCCAGAGGAGGTAACCTACATTGCTAATGAAGTTTCCCACGGTCTAAATGAAATTATGGAACTCATTAAGTTGAGTTTAGTAACGAGGTGCGGTCTAAATGAAATTATGGAACTCATTAAGTTGAGTTTAGTAAATTCATTTGGACTAAGTGTAACGAGGCTTCCCAAGGTCTAAATGAAATTATGGAACTCATTAAGTTGAGTTTAGTAAATTCATTTGGACTAAGTGAATCGATAGAAAATAGTGGTGCCGGAACGAGGGAACCATAGGATCCTAACCGATGTCGCTCTAATCAGAAAATTGTGGTGCCGGAACGAGGGAATCGTAGCAGTTGCTAACGAGGCTTCCCACGGTTTAAATGAAATTATGGAACTCATTAAGTTGAGTTTAGTGATTGCTAACGAGGCTTCCCACAGTCTAAATGAAATTATGGAACTCATTAAGTTGAGTTTAGTACTAACGAGGCTTCCCACGGTCTAAATGAAATTATGGAACTCATTAAGTTGAGTTTAGTAAGTCTAACGAGGCTTCCCACGGTCTAAATGAAATTATGGAACTCATTAAGTTGAGTTTAGTAAGTCTAATGAGGCTTCCCACGGCCTAAATGAAATTATGGAACTCATTAAGTTGAGTTTAGTAAATGTTTGGACTAAGTGATTCCAATAGAAAATAGTGATACCGGGACGACGGAACCGAGGGATCTTGACCGGAGGCTTCCCACGGTCTAAATGAAATTATGGAACTCATTAAGTTGAGTTTAGTAAATTCATTTATTCCCACGGTCTAAATGAAATTATGGAACTCATTAAGTTGAGTTTAGTAAATTCATTTGGACTTTCCCACGGTCTAAATGAAATTATGAAACTCATTAAGTTGAGTTTAGTAAGTTCATTTGGGTTTTTCCACGGTATAAATGAAATTATAGAACTCATTAAGTTGAGTTTAGTAAGTTCATTTGGACTAACTAAATGAAATTATGGAACTCATTAAGTTGAGTTTAGTAAATTCATTTGGACTAAGTGATTCTAATAGATTCATTTGGACTAAGTGATTCCGATAGAGGAAGATCAGGAACCCCTCGGAGGAGGTAACCTACGGTTGCTAACGAGGCTTCCCACGGTCTAAATGAATGGAACTCATTAAGTTGAGTTTAGTAAATTCATTTGGACTAAGTGATTCCAATAGAAAATATTAGTGCCGGGACGACGAAACCGTGGGATCTTGACCGGTGTCACTTTAATAAACTTTAATATGAGGTGCCGGGACGATGGAACCGTGGGATCTTGACCGGTGTCGCTCTAATCAACTTTAATATGCCCTCGGAGGAGGTAACCTACGGTTGCTAACGAGTTTTCCCACGGTCTAAATGAAATTATAGAACTCATTAAGTTGAGTTTAGTAAATTCATTTGGACTAAGTGAATCCAATAGAAAATAGTGGGTGTCTGAACGAGGGAACCGTAGGATCTTAACCGGTGTCGCCCTAATCAACTTTAATATGCCCTCATAAAATTTAAAGAACTTTAACCATAGGGCCACTTGATTTGACATTATAACTTGACACACTAAAAAACTTGAACTCGTCACAGCAAGGAGCTAGCATGGTGGGAAACACTATCATCTTCAACAGCAAAACATGTCTTCCCCAGCTTAACCATTCTTCCTTCCATAGACTTAAACAACAAAGCCATTGGAATTTGAGGTTGCTTGCTTATGCAACGTAAATCCTCACCTTATCTTTAGGCCTTTGTATAGCCCACCTCGAGGTTGCTTTCTTATGCAACGTAAATCCTCACCTTATCTTTAGGCCTTTGCATAGCCCTTTTTTCTTGCTTATGCAACGTAAATCCTCACCTTATCTTTAGGCCTTTGCATAGCCCTGCTATTCTCATGCAACGTAAATCCTCACCTTATCTTTAGGCCTTTGCATAGCCCTGCTATACAATATACTCTTAAATCATCTTAGGATTTTGAGGTTGTCGTTTGTCACGACCTAAATCCTCACATCTTCCAGGCTATACCGTCTTAGGATTCCGAGGTTGTCGTTTGTCACGACCTAAATCCTCACATCTTCCAGGCTATACATCTTAGGATTCCGAGGTTGTCGTTTATCATGACCTAAATCCTCACATCTTCCAGGCTATTTGATCTTAGGATTCTGAGGTTGTCGTTCGTCACGACCTAAATCCTCACATCTTCCAAGCTATTTGATCTTAGGATTCTGAGGTTGTCGTCCGTCATGACCTAAATCCTCACATCTTCCAGGCTATTTGCTAGGATTTTGAGGTTTGTTTGTCACGACCTAAATCCTCATATCTTCCAAGCTATTTGTGTGATCGTTTCACACGTATGTAAGCCCTAACTAATAAAATTGGTAGGATGAAACACCTAAATATTTCTCCTCAAAACTGAAGCCAAACATTAGGATAGCTTGGGAAGTCACTGGGGTTCTCCTCTGGATCCATGACATCTCTTAATTCTTCCTCCTTTGGACTCTACAATAAAATGTTCCAAATTTGAACCAATCCCCTTTCACACCTCTACGTNGAGAAGTCTCAGTTCTCTAATATATTTCTTGGACACTTGTAAAATTTTCTTTCATAGATATGCGTTTGTCACGAAGTAAGCAGGGAACAATGCATATCACAATAGCAGTACAATACTTTGGAGGCACCAAAAGCCCTCGAGCTCAACTTTTTTATAAGATTTATAACCACAAAGCATAGACCCTGAGATGTGACATTGGTAAAGAATAATAATAAAACTATTGAATTAAAATTTTATAAAGTTGTGAGGTATTAGTGCACAAAGTATAAACCAACAAATAATTTGTCGCTACAAGAAAATAGTAGACCATTAAGAAAAAGGTTCTCGCTTAACCTTTAAATAATGTAATACCGAGCTCGACAAAATAATATTTCTTTGATATAATTATAACCATTAGTTTTGCATTAAAAGTATCATTACATTTATTCATCTACAAGCAAACCTGAGGGTGGCTTCGGAAAGTCACATTTCTGAATTCTCATGACAAATTTGAATATGTGTGTTATCTGCACTACATTCTCAGCCGATCATAACAAAAATAAAGCACATTTTAAAGTCGCATACAACCATGACATTTTTGTGTTGGTGAATCGCATCACCCAAGATATGTGATATTTTCCTATTCGATACACATGCATCTTCATATATACCATCAATCTCTTAAATACAATTGTAAAGTATTTAATAAAGTTGTTTGAATTACTGTGTTCAAATAATTTTAGGAAAATATGAACGCATGAATTTATCTTAAAATATGGGATATAATGTTAATCCTGTGAAATCTCTCTAGGGCTCTTTAGAATGTGGGGTCATTGGGCTGATAATTTTTTTATGATAAGCTGATCGGTCATTCAACTTAATTGAAAAATATCTACTGATTATTTCTAATGAGTGTTGGAATCACTCTATAGCTCCTTTCATAGATTTATTATGTGATAAAATGTAGAGGGTTATGGCTAGCATCTCTCTAGAAGTCATCTTGAAGGAACCATGAAGTCCGAGATTCCATTGCAGCTCTTCTAACAGATCGATAAACGATTTGTGTCATACATAACATATTATTAAATCTTGTCGGGTGCTCTTTAAGCAATTCCCTAATCCACTTATCGTCTATGTATAAGGGATGTCATGCAAAGAGAGTAAGCAATATATGAGTTATTCGAAACTTTGCCTCTACTAAAATAGTGTCCAAAAGCAAGGGAAAAGTTGTGCTAGTGAAATGCGCACCCACTGTAGCTAGCCCTAAGAAGAGGAAGGTAAAGAAAAAAAAAGTGGATGTTGATGGGTCCCCTTTAGGAGCAACTGCGGCAAGCTCCGCATGGGAGGAGTTCGATATGTGAGGTCACCTCTCAATAAATAATGATGCTTGAAGCCAAGCACGAGTGAACTTGAGTTAAGATTGGTTGAGCGAGAATGACTACAATGAAAAGCTCTTCTAGTTGGCCCATTCAACCACTCCACAAGCTTTGAGAGGTTGGCGAAGAGACAAGGATGCTCCACTGATGGAGAGTTTGATCATTGCTTGACAGTGAGGTATACTATTAACTTGTTGCACCATGAACACGCTAAGTTGAAACAAGCTGGCTCGAAAGCTGAGAAGTTTGAGGTTTTATTGAAAGAGAAAGAGAAGCTACAAGCTAAGTCCTCAAGGATGCAAATCAATTACACTTCCTTCAAGCACTAGTAAAACAACTAGAGGTATAGAAGGCCAAGTCCCTCATGTGCTAAGGGATAACCACTCTCAAAATGTTGCTATAAAAGGTGAGTTGGCCCAGCTAAAGTAGCGGCTAGAACTCTAGGTAAAGGAACTCAAGGAGCATAAATGGGTATCTAGACTTTTAGTCCGCCAATATGCATAATATAAGAAGGCGATTGCGGGAAAGGTCGCAACCTTCAAAGGGATGAAGATTATGTAAGAATAGGATGTTGAGCTAAAAAAAGAGCTCGAGAATGAGGCACATATTTGAAGAAGCAGCCCGAAGGAAAGAGGACATGGGATGAATTCTTCAAGTAGTTTAAGCATATGTCTGAGTATGAGGAGTTTCTAGCAACCTATTATGAGCGAAAAATCAAATTCTACTTAAATACTCTAATGCAAAAAGATATCCCAACTCCATCATAGAATGATTTGGATTGTTACTTGGAACTCACTAAGGAGCCTGGCGATGAAGAAGATGATCAATAAAACTTCCAAGAATGCTTGATTGTCACTTTTCTCCTCTATTTCTTTTTTACCTGTGTATGTAAGAACACATATTTTTGGCTTGTATGTTTGAAAGTAATTTACATGGTCAGCTATTTTTATATGTAAATCTAATTCTGTCGCACTTTTTTGTCTTTGTTGTGTGTACAATTAAACACTATAATTTGTATGAGTTATCAACATGAATCATTTGGTTGGAGTCTTATGATTTTTTATAGATTCAGTATAAGTTTAAATTCTCAGTTAAGTTATCTCCTTGAAAAGGTCACGCTGAAGCTTATAGGTGGAACTTATTACCGTTGTCAGCAAGGTCCTTATCCACACTCTTCATAGGGGAAGACTCATGCGCTACTCAATGTACTTTCAAGGCAAAGGTGGGAGTTAGTCCACCTAGGCTTGAACTTTGGTCTAAGAATGTCTATTACTTATAAGGTGATTTGAATTCTGATCAAACATGGAGGGTGAACTCATTCAAGTTTGCTTAAGCATGCTTGAAGGGTTATCAGAAAATCTGACTTGTTGCTCCCTGGCAACTTGTGTTGCTATGCTTTGTTAGGTTGTGATTGTGACTTATGAGAGACTTTCAGAATGAGACAAGTCAAGAATTTTACTGAAAAAGAGAAGCGTTAAAGTTCCTTATTTAAATTTGACACGTGTCGAGTAATATCAATAATAGTCAATTTAATAAATGAGAATAATTGTGTCATAATGGGCTTACATGAAAATGTAACATATGTTTCATGGCTCTCTTATCGTTGTGGCGATAAGCCTTCCTCCTGGGGTCTATAAATAAAGCAAAGGATGGTCCTACAATACTTACTCAAAATAGATCCAGTTATATTACTTTGATGAATGAGAAAAAAATTAATAAATGAAGATGATGCAATCAGATGTTATCCTTTTGTTCGTTGATGTCCAAACTAAAGAGCCTTCTCCTTTTTGAATCTGAACTAACCGGGTTGTTGGTATTAATTAGGGTTATGGCTCCTTATGAGGTCGTCAAAGGGCTCCTACTACGTCAGGGATGTATTTCAAAAGTGTTTCTTCTAATACATCTTTGATTGAACAAAAGTAAAGATGATGACATCGGGTCCTGCCGGCTATAGAGATACTTGAAGAAAAAAGCCTAGGTATAATCCTTTTAGCCTTCTCAAGGCCTTTTGGCTCACAATCGAGATCTTGTGATGACTCTCTAATGAAGAAATCTCAGCATTGTTGTCACAAGGGCTGTCGATTTTTTTGAAACTTGAGAAGGTGGGATTTCCAATTTCCTGGAAAAGTGAGGAATGTGTACCCTGTACTCTTTACCATTTATTAGTTGTACATCATGTTATGTAATGCCTAAACTCAAGTCAAGTTGTAGTCATGGTGATTTGTCCTTCCATATATAGAAAAAGATTTTAGATTCTTTTATTTGTCGTCTCCTTTTATGCTTTAATCTATATGTTATGTTTTATCTGTTACTACCGTGAACTTTCTATTTTCATCTTTGAATGAGTTCCTCGAGTTTAGACTTAGAGCGAGTACTCCAAGCTTAGACTTCAAACAAGTCCCCGGAGCTAACCATGTGTTGAAATTGTGGGAACTCGTTGCCTCTTTAATTGATTCTCACCTCCGCAATATGAAATATAAATAGAGAGACAAGTATTTCATTATGTCGGATATTACTCTTATGAGTAGTCGATATACTTTTTAATGATTTCGGTTAAAAAATTAGGTTTATCATAACTTACTATTTTTTAAAAGAAAAGAATGTTGCCTAAGGATTTTTAACTCTCCTTCGTGTCTTACTTTTTTGGGGGCTCAAAAGCTATTCTTATAAGGTTTTCTTGTTGTTTAGGGGTCTCCAACCTTCTTGAGAGGGTAGTCAATTATTCCTAAGCAAAAATCCAAATATTTTCTTATCATAATACCTTAGAGCTTATTTCTTAAACAAGTTTCTTAAAATTTATATTACTTGTCATAAGATAAGTCAAAGCTAGCTATTCAGGTACTTAATTTTCAATTTCTTTTGCATACAATTATTTTTTATTTACACTGGTGTGTTTGCATCACTATTTTTTTAGGGATAAATTGTTTTAAGATTATGTCTGCTCCACATTCCGAGGACTTCTTTGCCTAGATATGTTTAGCTTGTATATGTTTGAGCCAAATTCTCTTTGATGATGTAGGGCTAGACCATGAAGGATCGAGTTTCCCAAGTGCTTGATTTATGAGTTGTAACGTTAGCCCTTCTTAGGATTAAATGACCTGCTTTGACTTGTCGTTCTTTTACTCATGAATTGAAATATTTTGATATCCTTTTTTCGTCCTCTTGTTGCAATATGGATTGATCTCAAAGTTCCTTTAAAAGGTACAACAAGTTGCATAGGCTCTCCTCGTTTAGCTCTCTCCACTCATCTAACTCTCACTCCTTGAAGTTGGCAGCAGTTAGGACCTATTGAATATGCATATCGTACACCACTGAAAGTACAACTTCAATTATGTATGATAAAATGAAGGGTATTTGACTAATAGAAGTGGAGGGCATGGTCTGTAAATCCCATGATACTGAATGCAAGACTTTAGCTCATTGTCTTTTTGCTAATTTTATCTTTTTGTTTAGTATATTAATGAGGACTTTGTTAGCATTTTCTACTTTTTCATTGTTTTTGGATGATATATTGAAGTGAACTTGAGTTGTATCCCTTGTTAGTTGTTGAAGTTCTTAACTATTTTATTAACAAACTAAGTACTATTATCAATAACGATCATAAGAGATGGTTAGGAGTTAATCATGATAGGAATGGTTTTTTATTGTCTATTACTTGGAGTAAATGGATCGAGGAGCTCCATCCCCCTCACCACAAAAGGTCAATGACTTATTATCGGCTGAAGCTTATGAGAGGGTTGCAATCACATGGGTTCAAACATTTGGCATTGTTTACATCTCTGTGGGAATCCTTCAATATCATTTCTTAGGATCACACAATAATACACTTCACTTAGAATTTGATTGGCTAAGGTCTTTCCCCCTGAATGACTTTCACATTCTCCCGAGTCAACTTGTTGAAATATTAAAGTTATTTCATCTTCTTTGATACATCTTAAGGTAATAGTAATTATTGATTTTCTAAATTGTATGTCGTCAATAATGAAGTATTGTATCGCTTCTTGGAGCTTAATTTTTGAGGGTTTGTCACTCCGGCTAGGATTGCTACTGTGAATTATTAATCAATTTTGGCTCTTTTAGTTATACACTTGAAGTGGATTAATTTAACTGTGCTAGGCCACGTAATTTTTTCGCTCTCTCAGATTCCACATAAATAAATCTTAATGTCTTCTACTACTACTTCTCTATTTTCTATGCTTGTGTTAGATCTTTGTTCAATGCTAAAACATTATATTATCACTCGCGCAACAATTATTAGAGGCATTTTAAATTGACTTATTTTTATTATTTTTACTTATATTATTCGTTATTATTTATTAATTAATAATTAACTAAACTAATTAAACTTTAATTGGTACGTTATCCATTAGTATAAAATAATAAATTATTTAATCATTCATGAATAATTTATTGAGCTAATGTTACATAAAAATAATATTAATATAATAAAAAAATAATTTCTATTTAACTTCAATCAATTATAATTAAATTAATTAAATCACAAGGTAAATCAATAAATTATGAGCTAAATTAATCAATCATTAATAGCTTATTAAGCCTAGTAAAACTAACATTTATTTAATTTATTATAATTAAAAAAACAACTCCGATCCCTTGTATTGTACCCCTGCTTCTGCCCAAACTAGGGCTGTCAAAAAAAGTCGTTGTTCGCGAACAGTTCGTGTTCGATTTGTCAATGAGTTCATGTTTGATTCGTTCGATAAGTAAACGAGACGAACGTGAACAAATTTTTTTTGTTCGTTTTGTTAAACGAAGTAAACACGAACAGTGATACGTTCGTTTGTGTTTGAATCGTTATTGTTCAAAATATAAAATAATTTAAAATAATTATATATATATTTTTTATATTTTAAAAAAATAATTTTTATAAATTATAAAATGTAATAACTTAATAATAATAATATATTAATATACTATATTAGTAATATAATAATATAAATATTATATATTTATATAATATAAATTATATAATTAATATAATATACTATTTATATATATTAACATTAGAGATGTCAAATAATTCGTCATTCGCGAACAGCTCGTGTTCGGCTCATTCATTAAGAAACGAACACGAACAATGACTTCACGAACAATTTTGAACACGAACTTATTTCAATTAAACTAAATTTCAAATGAGTCGAACATGAACACAAGCTCTGATCGTTCGTGTTCGATTTGTTTACACCCCTAGCTCAAACCCTGTCTTCTTCCTTCCGGTTATTGACTGGCAGCCTCCTGGCCGAAAAACCCTTGAGTAAAGAGAAGCGAGGAAAGACACTAGTGCTTGCAAGTTATTTATCTACGGGTATGGATCCATTTGTCTTCATCCTCATCCACGCATTTTCTTTCACCAAATCCCCTAAACCAGCTGAACTCCTGGATTTATCATCGATACGATTTAAAGTTGTCATTTTGGCTGTTTAGCAGGATTTAGGTTAAATCCTGCGTGAATCCTGCAACCAAAACAACCCCTTCTTCCTCAAACGTTGCTGCTCCCGCTGATGCCTTCACTAGCGAGCACGCATGGCCACGCCTGGCTTCTCTGCGCATCGAGGGTTTCCGGAATTTGGAGACCGGGATTTAGGGGAGAAAAACAAGCGTCTCGGATTTAAAAAAACAAATAGGGAAAACGAAAATCGCCGCTAATAATTCAATGTACCCAAATGGAAGCAATGCAGAATAAACAAAATATTATATTGTACAAGAGGAAATCAAGAACCTGTAAGGAAATCCAAACAAACCGGAAATTATTCGGGGATCGAAGACATAGAGAGGAACGACCGATTGCAGTTGGGAAGCAGCAGCCACAAGACCGGGATGATCATCTACTCGCAGATCATGTTTATACCATACAACAGCAGCACCGCAAAGGTCACCGGTCATGGCTACCGCCACTAGACGGCGCTGCTTCAAAGAAGGGCGGGACAGCCAACAGGCGCGAGCGCCGACGGGGATGGTATGCAGGCGAGCAGCTAGTGCCATGGCTAGGGTTTGTACACTGAACTGCGCCCTCAATAGAGAGGATTAATCACAGGAGGCCAGGATTTCTCCATTGATGATGGGGCTGGGAAATTGTGGAGAGATTTAACTCTTCAGCCTGCGCCATCGGCCGTGGAATTTTGTGGTTTATGGTCCTCATCCGCATCCAATTTGTCTTCATATTTTATTCTAATAAATATAGATTTTATATTTCGAAAATTATATATATTTTAGATATCTAATAATGTTTGGATTTGGAAAAATATTCTTGCTCTTTTATTCGAGCAAAAAAAAAACCCAAAGTTTTAGTTTGGATGGATATGCTTTTTTGCTGGAAAAAATATTACATCAGTATTACGCACGTAGAATTAACGTGCGTAGTCAATGAAATCTTGTCACGACACTATTCCTTGTGTTATAATAACACAATAACACATCAATAACACATGAATAACATGGGGGAGAATATTCCCCCGTGTTACTGCACTGCTTTTTTCTCTGTCGGGAATATTCCCCGTGTTATTCATGTGTTATTGTGTGTTATTCATGTGTTATTGTGTCCTGAGAATATTCTTGATGTTATAATAACACAATAACACTCAATAACACATGAATAACATGCAATAACACATGAATAACACAAGATGGAATATTTCTTGTGTTACTGCGCCGTTTTTTTCCCTATCACGCGGGATGTCGTGGCGTGATTTCATTGGCTACGCACGTTAATTCTACATGTGTAGTACTAATGTAATATTTTTTCTTTATGTTGAAACCATGTGAGGTGATCATTATATAATGTGAATGCTCTAACATAAATGTTTCTCAAACAAATTTTGAACTATATTGATAGTGTGCATAAAAAAGGTGTAGGGATTGATCCTGAGGAGATTGTACAGTCCAGAAGAGAAGAGTATAATGAAGGAAGACCCACTAATAGAACACCATGAGGTCCACTTGTCTAATCGAGTGAACTTGTTCGGCCAAAAAGAGCAAGGCTAAAGCCGACCGGACTACGCTGGAGATAAAATGGTGACTGGATGATCTAAATATGAACTGTTTAACCAGAAAGGTGACAAAGAGGCATCTTCGTCAATCACCACTAAGAAGCTGACACAATAGAAAATCTAACCGCTCATCATCTCCAATCATACTTATAATGTCCATAAGCTCTCCTATTTATTATTTAGGGTTGACAAACAAAGTAAATCAGTCAACCATGCCAATTCTGTCGATCTGAAGCCAACTATGCCCGACTGCCCAACAACGCCGACCAAGAATAACCAACTGAATTGGTTATGCTGACCTGAAGCCAAGCAAGCTCAACCGACCAAACTAGAGAGTAGCTCATACATGTAAAATATCAAGAATACTCTGCAATAACTCATTTAAAGCTGCGGCAAAATTTAATACTATCATACTTTACTCTCTCCCCTATAAAAAAGGAGATTATGTTATGAATAAAGGGAGGTCAACACGATTAATATGATTGATTACTATTCATTCCTCTCCCTCTCTTTCTCATTTTTCATATGATCAATTCCATGGGGTGTGATTCAGGGACAAATCAGGATTCAACATCATAAAAGGTACAGTAAGCATAAATCAGGTCAAAGATAAAAAGATGAGCAACACACAGAGAAGAAACTCACAAAAGAGTCCCTAATAATATCGAGTGAACCAGATAGTTTATGAACCAATAGATCCAGAAGTTGAAGCTTCAAATTCTAGATATCATTTGAGACATGCTGGCTCGAATAAGAGAGCAACAACCCCTAGAGGAAGTGTCAATTCCTAACGACCAAAGATCCCCCTAAGCACTAGAAAGAGATAGCTACTCTCAGTACTTTAAAAGTGTTGGGTCGGCATAGATCAACTAACACTGGTTCAGACATATTGAGGTGCCTCAACAGCCCGAGAATGAGTTTTTACGATAAATATTTAAGGTTGAGCCCTAGGAGAGGTTCAAAATTCTGACTCTAGAGTTCTATAAGGGAAAAATATATGCAACCAACCGTGTGGCTTTGTTTGAGTGAACTGTGTTTATTGAGGGTCATTCACATGTTGAAATGTTGTTTTTTCCTTACCACTTTCAGAGAATTGGTCCTCATGTGGCTAAATGCATTACCGTTGGAAGTGATCTTATTGTTCTCTAAATTAAAGTGAATATTTATGATGCATTTTTCTGGTGCCTAAAAGCCTCAGGAAAACTTGTAGGGCCTCCTATATATCCAATAAGGACAAAATGAGAGTAATCGCTCGTTCATTAAGCACTTAGAGAAAGAGATGTTATAAGTGCAAGACTTGGATCCCTCAGTAGCTCATATCGTTGTAGCTCAATGACTAAAGAAGGGACCTTTCCAGCACACACTAGGTCTGTAGAAAAATATAACTCCTCCCTCGCATCATTTAGAACAGCAAACCAACCTCCATTCACCTACGAGAACCGCTCGTGAAGAAAGTCAGTCTGGAGTTGAGACACAAAGCTTATTTTAAGACCTACAAAGGCACTCAGATAATTGAGCAACCAACATAACTCTTCATCAAGAAAGGAAAACCTGGTACCTTTTGCCGAAAGCAACATCGATATTTTCTCTATTAAGAAACATTTATGATGCATACAGCAAAAAAGACAGTGCTTTTGACATGGAGTGGAGACAAGGTGAAGATTTCTATCCTTACAAAAAAATTATGCATCTTGATAAGTAAAAATGTGTTATCATTCTAACTCTTATATTTCATTATTAATTTTTTAAAAATAAATTAGCAATTTTTTTACTAATTGTACAAACGATCCCATGAGCTGGGAACTCGAGAAGTTCATGCAAGAGATTGTTAAGATATGACCTACACTTGGGAACTCAAACTGACTTGCCAACAATGATTCCACCCAAGCATAAAAAATTGACAGTGATAGTTGAGTTCTGATAAGTAAAAAAATTTAAAAAACTGACAGTGATGAATAAATGTCTGATCGATGTCTAAAAAAAGATTGTAGCGACAAAAATGTTTGATCAACAAAATGCGGAAGAGCTAGCCCACAACACTCATGTATTAATAAAACCCATGTCTCATAGCTTGAAGCAGTTTAAGTTATGGTGATGGTTCCCTACCCATTAGCAATAAGATTCATGGTGGCCACTTTGCACTTATCTTTTCCAATTCTTTGAATAACTATTTCCTTGACTTATAAATAGCAGATTGGGTATGAGGCTCATCTTGAACAAAGATATAGTTCATCTTTTAATAAAAAAGAAGATAAAATGAAAATCATCAATTGAGATATAAAGCACGAATAAAATTGAAATCAAATCAAATAAAATTTATTAAAATCATAAAATGAACTTACAAATTAATGTCTAAGATAAAATCAAAATTGAAATCAAAGTAAAACCAAAGTAAAATCACAAAATTAAAATTTTAAAAAATACAAAGTAAAATCAAAATTAAATCAAATTCAAACTCACTAAGATCATAAAAGTCAAAATAAAATCAAAATTAAAATCAAGTAAAAATAAGTTAAACAAAATCACAAACCAAAATCAAAATCCAAACCAAAATCCAAATCCAAATCTCTATTGTAAAATTATAAATCCAAAATTAATATAATCAAACTGAGATAAGCAAAATCAATTTAAAATATAAAAAAGTAACAAAACTTTCAAATAGCCAATCTTAATAAAGGAGAGTAAAAAATTCAAAATAATAAATGAGCTCTTCACTTCGCACCCAAATCCACAAATTTTGAATCCATCGAACCCAAATTCAAACCCATTTTAATTATCTGCACACCGGACCCACTACATGGGCCATTTCATTCTACCACCATCCAAACTAAGCCACCAAATTGGCAAATCCCTAAACTTATTTGCACTCAAATTCAAACCCATTTTAATCATCCAAAACCAAGCCTCTAAACTCAGTTGAATCCAAATGAAATAAAATCAAATCCAAATCAAACTAAATTAAGCCAAATTCAAGCCAAATCCAAATGAAACCAAAGCCACCTCAAGCTCAGCCAAGCTTAGCTCAACTCCCAGTCATTCTTAAACCGTCCAATCCAAACCTAAGCTCCTTGCAAGCTGACCAAACCACCTCCACTCCTTGGCCAAGCATGGTGAAACCGAGCACCCATGCATGTGCTTCTCCTCTCATTTGTGCCTCCCATAACCAACTCAACAGCTCACTACATGTCAAATTCCTCCCAAACTTTAGTCGACCAACCATCGTTCCTTCCTAAAGCAAGCCAAATCGAGCAGTGGGCCTTCTCAAATCCTATAAGTACCCAACATCTTGGAGAGCTTAACACAACATCTTGGAGAGCTTAACACTGAGAAAGCAACCCCAATTCACGGTGAAGCTCAACCCAAATGATTCCAATTCGTATCCTTCTCTACCAATCAATCCAAACCCTAATTCCACCATCATTCTTCTCAGGGTTTGCTAAAATGAGACTTGACACTTCCAATTACCCCTAAAATCCTTAATCCAAGCACTCCATAAGCTTTACTGAACCTCAAAACACATTCCTCAGTCATTATCCCCTTTACATGGGCTCTCTAACTCTATCCATTACTAAGCCATGAGCTCATTTGGTAAAGCACTTGGAGAATCATCAAGAAACATAAATTAGAGCTAGGGGAGCTCTCACAGAGCTTAGGCGATCATTTTCGACCAATCCAATTGAGACTGCACCTCTTGGACAAAGGTAATTCATTGAATTTTAGATTTAAGCCTCGGTAGGTGGTCATTTCTAAAGTGAACCTTTAACTCATGAGATTTCAGCAATAGGAAAACCTCCTAAGGACCTAGAGATACTTCTTGTCGGGTTGGATTTTAGAAACAAGTGACAGATCGGATGGATTGTGTGATTTCTTTTGAATGAATCACATTTTTTTTCCTTAGGGAAGATGAACCACTACTGTCCACTTCATAATATTTTATTTGGATGGTTATGATTAGAGTGGATGGAGTAAACACGTAGGATTAAATACATGAGATCCTTTTGCTGACGCAACACCCTAATGAGGACTTAACCAATCAATTGAAAATGCGAGGAAGGTGAACTGGTGGTTTGCTGATGTGGTAGTTGATGCTGACTAGGCATTAAATAGAAAATTCCTTTTTTTAAAAAAATAAATATCATAAAATTAAAATCAACTTATAAAATGCATAATTAAAAAAAAAAACACAACAAAAAAAAAGAAAAAAAATGCCTAAGGTTTAGTGGAACATCAGGAATCAAGGACAAATAAAACAAAATTTTAATGACCAATAAAAAAATATGAATTTAATTAAAATCAATACCCATTAATAAATCACTAAAAATCAAAATTAATAGAAATTTGCGCTAATTGAAGTCTTTGACTTCGGTAAGCTCCAATAATTTTTTTTTTAGTAGAAAAATCGATAAACTAATAAGAAATTGTAATATTTTATGAAAACTAACTTCAAACAAATTTTAAATAATGCCAAACAAATTTCAAATAACTTAAACTAACATTCAAACCAACAATACCTATCCAAATCAAAGTTTTGTAATTTAAATCAAACCATTATAACTCAAAATAAACCCTTTGAGCTCAAATCAATCGAAAAAATTACAACTCAAATCAAGCTTGTCAAATTTGATCCAATTAAATCAAATCAATTTTTTTTAGCTCAAGTGAATCATTCAAGTTAAATTCTTTTTTATCCAAAATCAATCAACTTGAATCAATAGCAAGTTAGATTAATATTTTCAACTAATTCCAACTCTCCAAATCAAAACTAAAAATTCTCTCAACAAACTTATCAATTCATAACAAAAAAAATCCCACCAATCTTCATTATAACCATATTATAATAATTAAACGAAAATACATGAGAAAAACGTAAATAATCATGCTCCAAAAGTTTTCAGATAAATCATCATCGTCATTTTCATAGATGGAATCATTAGGTTTAGCTTCCTACAAGAATGTGTTTGGAGGATACTCAAGGTGGCTAGGCACGTCCCCTCAAAATGCAGNACAAAAGTTTTCAGATAGATTATCATCGTCATTTTCATAGTGGAATCATTAGGTTTAGCTTCCTAGAAGAATGTGTTTGGAGGATACTCAAGGTGGCTAGGCACGTCCCCTCAAAATGCTGCCCAATGACCCGAGCCATAGATTGAGGCTGAAAAGACTCTGTAACAGATCCTTGTACAAATGAATGTTCATCTCAAAAATAACCTCCTTGGGGCTAAGTTTCTCCTTCCCGCTATCTTTAGATACAAGGCAGCAATAAACATTGGGTGGTTAAATTTAATGTTTGTGCTATCCTGAGTCATTTATTTTGCAGTCATATCGATAACCTAAATGACATTAATGAAATACTCCCTCTAAATGATGTAATTCAATGCTACCCTTTTTTTGGGCTACTTTGCTCATACAGAAGTCATGCAACATCTTGGTAGAAAAGAAAGAATTAATATTAGGCCTTTGACTCATGGGCGAGTTTATTGGCGGGTAAGATTAACAGCTTCCCCTCCCACTCATTTCAATGAGCCCCAGAGTCTGACAATGTTAAAGAAATTAGGAAAATTTGGCTCCTTATTTAAGAATTAGATATATTTATCAATAACGCATCCATTCAAGCTATATTTTTTTATTGATAACAACACGATCATAGGGGACCATTATCCCTCTCACATAAACTTATTTGTCCAAGATTTCTCGAGCTTTAGCCATGAACTCTTGGGAAACAGGAACCATAGCTTCGTTGGGTTCTACTACGAAGGAACCCTAGTTCTGATTCAAGATAGTTATGGCTATGGGGCTACCATGGTAACTAAAATACCATTAAAGGTTAGTTTTGTTGAGAAAATAGACTCTTCATATAGTTTTTGAACTTCTAGGCTGACAATTAAAATGGTGGTTGTCAAAGTTGGTGTTGTTAGCCGATCTCTTCCCTCTTGTGCGTGAATTAGACGTCATGCTTTTGTAAGATTTCAAGAAATTAAAAATGCTGAAGAAGAGGGAAGACATGATTGAAGGGTTAGAGGCAACTGAACGATTTATAGAGGAATTAAAGTTGTGACGTCATGATGTGGTGCCATAGTGCTAAGCCAAAGTGGGTCCCTTCTAACATTAAAATTATAAATTCTTATTAATTCTGAATGGTGGATATTAATTCATTTGACTGAGTGTCACAACATTGGGGATCAACGTTATGGCTCTAAATCTAAAATTGTCAAGCTACCTGAAAACAACGGGCCCCATCAACCATTAAAATTAACTAACAATGTGGCCCTAGATGACAACATTGTGGTGTGGGGTTGGTTTCTTAGATTTCATGTTTAGATGAAAGGGAGTGCACTCACATGCGTATACAAAATAGTTGGTGTTGTAGCGAATCCAATGGGTCATTATATAAATTGTGCAAATTTATGTCGGCATATAGGACACAAAACAACGGTAATCTGACGAGAATACGAGATTATTGTCAGCTTGGGGGTTGATAATGTAATTTACGTTGCAAAATTCAACGTAATTTTCTTACATCGGGTTTTCATCCTCTTTGCATCAGTTAAAAGAGAGATTTTAAATACGTCTACATTTGCATAAAAAAATCCAACATAAAGTTTTTAAGTCGAATTTCCGGCAGATTTGCAGGAGATAATATCAAAGCTTGATGAAAAAATAATCGTTGTCTGTGCACCAATATATTCAAAGCAAATCATACACAAGTTCGACTCATACTTGTAATAAGGACTAAAAAAAATATAGAAAAAATGATTAGGTTCGTACAACCTGTACACAACAAATAATGTATATCACAACAACATATTAATGCATTGAATCACACAATTTATAACTCAAACAAATAATAATAATGATAAGTAAAAAAATGTAACAAGTGGTCTCAAATCTCATAAATAAAGTTCACATAAAATTCAAAGGAATGCTAAAAAAAAAAAAACATAAGAAAACACCTAATCCTCATCTCCTCCTCCTCCTCCTTTTCCTACTCTTCCTCCTCAATTATAGACGCCACCAGTCGCTTGCCCCGACGACTTGCTAAAATCTCCGCCATGAGTTCTATGGAATCCTCAACCTTATGTTTGCCTTCATTACAACGACCTGCCTCACCAGAGTATCATGATCCGACTGTGTTGAGCTCGAGAAACTCACCAGAGCATGGGAGATCTCACCCAAATAAATAAGGATGTAGTCATCAACCTTGGGTTATATATCCAAAGTAGACTCATACTAGGCTATGTGTTTCGGCTACACAAATCTATTATCTTGATTGTGTCCCACTGAGTGTCTTATTTTTATTTAATTCTAGCATATTAATATCATTTATATACAATGCACCTAATTATTTTTACTTGTTCCTATGCCTTTCTTAGCATAAGATGAATCTAAAACATCTACTCTCCAAACAGGGATATCAGATGGTTAATATTTAATGTGACCATCTAATCTTGTCTGCAGCTTAAGCTCTAACAACCATATCATATATATATCCATTTGTCATTTCAATTCAAGTGTCAAGTCACTCATCCACCTAAGCATTCTCATCTCAACAACACTTAAAATTTAATTATGCTTTTCTTTTAAATGACATCATTCTACGACATATAGCATTGTAGGTCTCAACAAAGTTTTATTCTAGCATAAGTGGTACTTTTCTATCACACATTAGGCCAGATGCATTCCTCCACTTCAACCAATCAACTTGAATTCTACTAACAATATCCCCATCTATATCAATATCACTTTGAACAATAAACCTGATGCATTCCTCATCTTCAACCAACCAACCTGAATTCTACTAANAATCACACATTAGGCCAGATGCATTCCTCCACTTCAACCAACCAACTTGAATTCTACTAACAATATCTCCATCTATATCAATATCACTTTGAACAATAAACTCGATGCATTCCTCATCTTCAACCAACCAACCTGAATTCTACTAATAACATCCCCATCTATATCACCATCACTTTGAACAACAAACCCAATTCATTCATCCACTTCAACCAAGCAACTTGAATTCTACTAATAACACCCCATCTATACCACCATCACTTTGAACAATAGACCCAATGCATTCTTCCACTTCAACCTACCAACTTGAATTCTACTAAAAACATCCCCATCTATATCACCATCATTTTGAACAATAGACTCGATGCATTCCTCCACTTCAATCAAACAATTTGATTCCTGAAATTTTATATGTTTATTCATACCTAACGCCTAAATTTCAATTTTTACATGCATATCGCCTTGGCTATGCATGAAAAGGCATTTTCACTTTTTAAAATTTAAATGAGGATGAATGGCAAGGAAAAAAAATTACTTTCCTTAATGAGAATTTTGGTTGTCTCTGTAAGTCCCGTTCTGGTCGTTGTCTTCCCAACTAGCTAATTATGATTGTATCACAAAGGTTTGTTCATGGTTGCAATGGTTTTGAGCAATATGCGAGGAGGTGAGGTTTTGAGTAGAGAGGGGAGGAAACGATCAAGGGTTTCGACCATAGAGGGGAGGAGGCGATCACGGGTTTGAGGTAGAAAGGGGAGGAGGTGAGTGTTTCATATGAAGAGGGGAGGAGGCAAGGGGAGGCGAGGGTTCGGACAGAGAGGGGAGGAGGTGCGGGTTTCGGGTGGGAGGATGTGAGGGTTTCGGACAGAGAGCGGAGAAGGCAAGGCGGCGAGGGTTTGAGGTAGAGAGGGGGAGGGCGAAGAAGAAGATAGGTTTAAACACGTTTTTGAATGAAATGACATTTGCGTCGCGACTTTGCGTCTTACATACTCGACACAATTAAAAAACCGTGGAGAGCTGATGTTTGCAGTGAATTTTCAACATTTTTTTGTGGCGGTCATAGTGTGAAGCTTTCAAGTAAATTATTCGTGTCAAATTATTAGACACACATTCAACGTAACTGTCATTGCAATTCAACTAAAGATTTCGACAATTGAGATGCACCTTTTGCGTCAAATTATCAGATGCTAAGTAGACACAANAATCAAACAATTCGATTCCTGAAATTTTATATGTTTATTCATACCTAACGCCTACATTTCAATTTTTACATGCATATCGCCTTGGCTATGCATGAAAAGGCATTTTCACTTTTTAAAATTTAAATGAGGATGAATGGCAAGGAAAAAAATTACTTTCTTTAATGAGAATTTTGGTTGTCTCTGTAAGTCCCGTTCTGGTCATTGTCTTCCCAACTAGCTAATTATGATTGTATCACAAAGGTTTGTTCATGGTTGCAATGGTTTTGAGCAATATGCGAGGAGGTGAGGTTTTGAGTAGAGAGGGGAGGAAGCGATCAAGGGTTTCGACCATAGAGGGGAGGAGGCGATCACAAGTTNGCGATCAAGGGTTTCGACCAGAGAGGGGAGGAGGCGATCACAAGTTTGAGGTAGAAAGGGGAGGAGGTGAGTGTTTCATATGGAGAGGGGAGGAGGCAAGGGGAGGCGAGGGTTCGGACAGAGAGGGGAGGAGGTGCGGGTTTCGGGTGGGAGGATGTGAGAGTTTCGGACAGAGAGCGGAGAAGGCAAGGCGGCGAGGGTTTGAGGTAGAGAGGGGGGAGGGCGAAGAAGAAGATAGGTTTAAACACGTTGTTTTTGAATGAAATGACATTTGTGTCGCGACTTTGCGTCTGACATAGTTGACACAATTAAAAAACTGTGGAGAGCTGATGTTTGCAGTGAATTTTCAACATTTTCTTGTGGCGGTCATAGTGTGAAGCTTTCAAGTAAATTATTCGTGTCAAATTATTAGACGCACATTCAATGTAATTGTCATTACAATTCAACTAAAGATTTCGACAATTGAGATGCACCTTTTGCGTCAAATTATCAGATGCTAAGTAGACACAAAATTAGACGCATACATCATAATCGAGTTTTTCCGCACTTCAAACACTAATATGAAACTAATATTTGCATCAAAAAAAATTGGACACCAATTTCAACTTCTCCCGTAGCGTGCTTAGCGTTAGCGAGAAGAATTCTGGCGCTGAGGTGCTAAAAAGCAGGCCAAATATTTTGTGTTTTCCCCATTATGCAGGGAAATGAATCATGTGGTACTTAAACAGAGGTATAGACATAAAAAATGTGCTAAAAATAATGCCAATTGTCCTATATGCATAGCCATGCAGTTAATAATGGTTATATGTTAAAATAAAAAGGATTTGCTAGCTATTGGCACAATATAGTGACATGATTTTGTTGTCTTGTATATATTATTATTAAACAGCTTAGCTTGGTGAGAGAACATATACATATAGACATGATACCCCTTCGATGCTTGTTTTATATAAGCAGTTTCTTCAGCAAACAAATTCTTATTGCTAAGATAAGGTACAAGCAAGGTTGCTTGAATCATACACTTCTTGAACTAAGAATGATAGAACATCCGGCCCAAACACTTCAATATCAATTAATAACTTCTTTAGTATAAAAGAAAAAGAAATATGAGTATTCCAAATTACAATTATAAAAAAAATTGAAAGTTTCAATTTTCTTAACTAAGAAAATGTATTTGAAGCTTTAAATTTTATTATAAATTATTTGAGTTCATTATCAAGGGGGATTAATCATGATGCATACTTTATGATGATATATATTTAGTGTCGTTTATGGGTCGCTTTTTATAACCAAGTGGGTTGAAAAAATGTTGTGTCCGTCGTTTTTGTGTGACACATCTTATGTCATCGGTAAAAATGTCCACTAGCTAGCCATCGATGTTGCATACAGATAAGTTTGAAACAATTGCAAAACCGACAGTAAGCCGTCAGAAACCTATAGCATAAGGAAAAAATAAATAAATTTCTTATTTCGTATTTACATCACCATACATGCTATCATAACATTTAATATACAATTCCAAGAATTTAGCTAAATAACATAGTTGTCAAACAATAAATTATCCAATCAAATAATGAAATAAATAAAATGCATTTACTCTAAAATATATTCACCACTTTTTATAGAAAAAAATATATGTCTAAATGTACATAAACACTAAAAAAAAAAGAAAAATGCCTCTCCTAATCATCATCCTTTATCTCGTCAACCTCATTCTCATTGTCCTCCACCGCTTTCTCCTCTTCCATTGTTGTCGTTGCCTTGTCACACTCTCTTATCCGCGGTTGGAAGGAATCTAACTCAGTCTTCAGCTTGGCCTCCAGCTCCAACCTCATCTGATAGAAGCGAGCCTCCATCTCGATAGAGAATGTCAAAAAACATCTTGAGATCTTCTCTTCCTGTGCGGTAGAGGTAGAAGCTGCAAATGCACTGTGGAGGAGCGAGTGTCGTAGGGAGACCATTGCGTCCAAAGGCTATATACTTGACCATTATTTTTTCCTTCAGCAGCCTCCCTCCACAGGTCGTACTCGAAAGAATCATGCTTGCAGATGGTAATACCTCCTGATGCCTGGAATCGGCTCTCCTTCAATTGCTAAAATCTCTCCTGCAAACAAAAGTAGTTACATTCAGCTAGAGCTAACATATATTAACATTAAACTAGTTTAGCACGTCAATTACCAGGGTCACACGGAATCTGTTGCTGATTTAGGATTATTCAGACCACCTCTTGTGGGTGTACTCATGTACATTGGTGATGGAGGGCTCTCGTCTGATCTCCAAAGTCTGCCCATAAAACAAAAATAGTTAGAATACATATTTGAACTCTAGAAAATATTGAAGCATAAATAAACTCTTACCAGCATTAACTTGTATTCCACATGTGGGAGCGCCCCGCCAATGTACTTGGAGGGCTCCATGCCTCCACAGTCTGACCGCCAATTTTGCTTTGCCTGCACCCTCTTCTTCTAGTAGTTTGGAGAATCTCAGACCCTAAGCAGCATCACAAATACATTGTCTTAGAGCCACAGAGGATGTTGTCGCAATTTCTAAATACCATCAAACATATTCCGGAGGAAATCAGTGTCCTTGCGCTCGCATCAAGAAAATTATTTCTGCAAATATTGCAGGGATTATGTTTGATTGATTCGTAAATTGAAACAAATTAGGTTCTTAGTGAACGATACTTACCACAAACTCTTGAAACGAAATATCTCGAATGGCCATCAAAATCTCTTTTCATGACTAATATGTTAAGTCCTACTTGCTCCAAATGATATCTCGAATGACATGAATAGTCTGGGTGATCTCTCATGATGTTCTTTTCTGCATATAGTGTTGTGGTTCACGCCCTCCTTCTGAGTGGGGAGGGAGGTCGTCCTTGCCTCCAGTAGACATTCGCAATAGATGAATAAATTTTATTAATTAGTGAACATAACACATACTATGTAATAAAATAAAAATTAGAACAGTATATAATAAACATAAAACACATAAGTATACCGTAGGCAGGTAGAAGAAACCAAAAAATGCAAGATATAACTACTAAAAAAACTGCGCAATAAATTGAAATATGAAATCCAATGAAATTTACAATATATTTACTCATCTTACTCAGAATAGTCTGAAAAGTGCTGGAGGATGTAGTCATGATCTCTTCTTCAAATGCATCGTCAGAGTCATCTTGATCACCGAGATTAATTCTTCATATTCGCCACTAGCAACCCCTAGATTAAGCTCTTGATTGATTGGATCAAGTAGAAAATTATTTTTTTATGCCTATAAAAAAATAGTGAATAAGTGGCTAGATTAAGAAAAAGCTAGTTTGTACTCTAATTTCAATATGGATAAGCAAAAAATTGGGATTCATTGGCATTATTTTTTTTTATTGAGATTGTTTAATGATTCATAACACAATAGTCAATGGCAGGCAAGTTCTTATAAATTGTTCAATAACAATAGGGGCTAAAATAAACATTTTATCTTTCATATTGNGAGTGTTGTGGTCCACACCCTCCTTCTGAGTGGGGAGGGAGGTCGTCCCTTCCTCCAGTAGACATTTGCAATAGATGAATAAATTTTATTAATTAATGCACATAACACATACTATGTAATAAAATAAAAATTAAAACAACATATAATAAACATAAAACACATAAGTATCAGGTAGAAGAAACCAGAAAATGCAAGATATACCTACTAAAAAAAACTGTGCAATAAATTGAAATATGAAATTCAATGAAATTTACAATATATTTACTCATCTTACTCAGAATAGTCTGAAAAGTGCTGGAGGATGTAGTCATGATATCTTCTTCAAACGCATCGTCAGAGTCATCTTGATCACCGAGTTTAATTCTTCATATTCACCACTAGCAACCTCTAGAGTAAGCTCTTGATTGATTGGATCAAGTAGAAAATTATTTTTTTATGCCTATAAAAAAATAGTGAATAAGTGGCTAGATTACGAAAAAGCTAGTTTGTACTCTAATTTCAATATGGATAAGCACAAAATTGGGATTCATTGGCATTATTTTTTTTTTTATTGAGATTGTTTAATGATTCATAACACAATAATCAATGGCAGACAAGTTCTTATAAATTGTTCAATAACAATAGGGGCTAAAATAAACATTTTATCTTTCATATTGATTTTATACATACATGGATAAAATTGGATAAATTTGTATAGATCAAGAAGACAAATATACTAAAAAAAATTGTTCAGGAAAAAATTAGGGGGGCTATTTTAATTAGAATAATTATGGAAGTCATTATTTGATATTATAAAAACTCAATCTATTCTACAAGTAGAGAATTTTAGAATATAATATAAGAACTTGATTGAATAATAGCTTCTAATGTTGTTGTAAGAGATGGCTATGTTAATAAATGAAACATGCATTAGTCAATAATGTTCATGAAGAAGCACAACTAACATCTAACATAAAATAACAAAAATGTTATTCAATTAGATTTTTAAATGAAATTAATTGACTACATTTGTTTATAATGATAAGATAATTTTGGCATTATAATATGCCTTTGGTCATCTGATGATTGTTAAAGAACTTTAGGTGACGCAATTTAGTAAATGTTTGTTGTTTTGGGACTTCAAACATTTGTTAAGGGCAACGATACACCATAGAATTTCGATAATGGCTTATGTTGGGAGTTAGATATCGATGCACATTTTGTTGAATACAAATATTTAGAATTATGGTCAATGAATACACAATTCCTTTGAAAGGGGAGAACAAGCATTTATAGGTAGTCACCTTTATCATTCATTTTATAAGCAGTGACCTAGTAACTAAATTCTGAACATCAATAATTTGTAGACATTTAATGATACTCAACAATGTCAAATGTAAGGGCTTAATATATCAATGTCATAAAATACTATGATTTGACATTAATAGATGTTAGCCATTAAGGAAATCTTGTGGCATCAATAAGCATATACCTAATGAGTTCAAAAACATTAGTGTTTATATACATTTAAATGCCTGAAAAGCTATCATTACTCTATAACCTTCTCTATTTATTAGTGCTTCCAACTTAGAAAATATAAATTATAGAATATTGATGTCAATTTATTGAATTCAAAATCTAAAATGATCATTACTTTTAATTCAATAATACTCCTCATTTCCATCAACAAAATAAAATAAAATAACATAAAAAAAAGATCATGCTTTATGATTGAAATGCAAAAGTATAATCTACTCCTAGGCTACTTCAATCAACTCTTCTAGACGTGAGAGTTGGTGCCATAAGTTTAGTGAAGGTAATAAATCAAGATCTTGATGTTTGTATCCTCAAATGCAAACCATNTCATTAGTAATGTCATCAACCAATAAGCAACAACAAAAAAAAAAAAATGGAGTTGGTGCCATAAGTTTAGTGAAGGTAATAAATCAAGATCTTGATGTTTGTATCCTCAAATGCAAACCATTGATCATAGGCTATCTTTCAGTATAACCTTGAGATGGCAGTGATTGGGCACAATCATGCTACGAATTTGTTCATCTTAAATAAAGCAAACCAAATAGTTGACACTCAGTTAGTTGATTTAGATAGTTCTTCTAGCGACTACAACTTTGAAAAGATTTAAAAATCAAATTTTGAAGCTAATACAGAAGTCTCAATCAAACAAAGCTTTAAATGCTGATTCAAAAATCAAAACTAATAAACAAATGATCCAAATAAATATACTCACTTAACCGGACGAAGCTCTTCAATGGCAAGCCAGTGGCCAGTCAGTTCCCNACGACTATAACTTTGAAAAGATTTAAAAATCAAATTTTGAAGCTAATACAGAAGTCTCAATCGAATAAAGCTTTAAATGCTGATTCAAAAATCAAAACTAATAAACAAATGATCCAAACAAATATACTCAGTTAACCGGACGAAGCTCTTCAATGGCAAGCCAGTGGCCAGTCAGTTCCCATCCTGGGGTTCATTTTCTTGCTGGAGGGCGGCGGGCCGCCACCTTCCATATTTGGCTGCCCTGCCCATTTTTCCTGCTGATGTTACAACTCATGCACTGAACGCCAACTCTGCCGGAACCAGCGATGGGATGGCCCCGTATGCGTTTATATAAGCCNTGATTTGCTAGCTATTGGCACAATATAGTGACATGATTTTGTTGCTTTGTACATATTATTATTAAACAGCTTAAATTGGTGAGAGGAAATATACACATAGACATGATACCCCTTCGATGCTTGTTTTATATAAGCAGCTTTTTTAGCAAACAAATTCTTATTGCTAAGANGGATTTGCTAGCTATTGGCACAATATAGTGACATGATTTTGTTGTCTTGTATATATTATTATTAAACAGCTTAGCTTGGTGAGAGAACATATACATATAGACATGATACCCCTTCGATGCTTGTTTTATATAAGCAGTTTCTTCAGCAAACAAATTCTTATTGCTAAGATAAGGTACAAGCAAGGTTGCTTGAATCATACACTTCTTGAACTAAGAATGATAGAACATCCGGCCCAAACACTTCAATATCAATTAATAACTTCTTTAGTATAAAAGAAAAAGAAATATGAGTATTCCAAATTACAATTATAAAAAAAATTGAAAGTTTCAATGACTAAGAAANTAGCAAGGTTGCTTGAATCATACACTTGTTGAACTAAGAATGTTATTCTATTCATATGAGGAATAAAAAGAGCAGGCAAACACTCCATTTATTCGTTAAGTTAACCTTCTCGGATAGAACATCCGGCCCAAACACTTCAATATCAATTAATAACTTCTTTAGTATAAAAGAAAAAGAAATATGAGTATTCCAAATTACAATTATAAAAAAAATTGAAAGTTTCAATTTTCTTAACTAAGAAAATGTATTTGAAGCTTTAAATTTTATTATAAATTATTTGAGTTCATTATCAAGGGGGATTAATCATGATACATACTTGATGATGATATATATTTAGTGTCATTTATGGGTCGTTTTTTATAACTGATGGGTTAACTGTCGAAAAAATGTTGCGTCCGTCGTTTTTGTGTGACACATCTTATGTCATCGGTAAAAATGTCCACTGGCTAGCCATCGATGTTGCATACAGATAAGTTTGAAACAATTGCAAAACCGACAGTAAGCCGTCAGAANGCATACTTTATGATGATATATATTTAGTGTCGTTTATGGGTCGCTTTTTATAACCAAGTGGGTTGAAAAAATGTTGTGTCCGTCGTTTTTGTGTGACACATCTTATGTCATCGGTAAAAATGTCCACTAGCTAGCCATCGATGTTGCATACAGATAAGTTTGAAACAATTGCAAAACCGACAGTAAGCCGTCAGAAACCTATAGCATAAGGAAATAAATAAATAAATTTCTTATTTTGTATTTACATCACCATACATGTCATAACATTTGATATACAATTCCAAGAATTTAGCTAAATAACATAATTGTCAAACAATAAATTATCCAATCAAATAATGAAATAAATAAAATGCATTTACTCTAAAATATATTCACCACTTTTTATAGAAAAAAATATATGTCTAAATGTACATAAACACTAAAAAAAAAAGAAAAATGCCTCTCCTAATCATCATCCTTTATCTCGTCAACCTCATTCTCATTGTCCTCCGCCGCTTTCTCCTCCTTCATTGTTGTCGCTGCCTTGTCACACTCTCTTATCCGCGGTTTGAAGGAATCTAACTCAGTCTTCAGCTTGGCCTCCAGCTCCGACCTCATCTGATAGAAGCGAGCCTCCATCTCGGTAGAGAATGTCACAAAACATCTTGAGATCTCCTCTTCCTGTGCGGTAGAGGTAGGAGCTGCAAATGCACTGGTGGAGGAACGAGTGTCGTAGGAAGACCATTGCGACCAGAGGCTATATCGACCATTATTTTTTCCTTCAGCAGCCTCTCTCCATAGGTCGTACTTGAAAGAATCACGCTTGCGGATGGTAGTACCTACTGATGCCTGGAATCGACTCTCCTTCAACTGCTAAAATCTCTCTTGCAAACAAAAGTAGTTATATTCAGTTAGAGCTAACATATATTAACGTTAAACTAGTTTAGCACGTCAATTACCTGGGTCACATGGAATATGTTGCTGATTTATGAATGCTCGGACCACCTCTTGTGGGTGTGTTCATGTACATTGGTGAAGGAGGGCTCTCGTCTGATCTCCAGAGTCTGCCCATAAAATGAAAATAGTTAGGATACATATTTGAACTCTAGAAAATATTGAAGCATAAATAAACTTTTACCAGCATTCACTTGTATTCCGCATGTGGGAGCGCCCCACCAATGTACTTGGAGGGCTCCATGCCTCCACAGTCTGACCGCCAATTTTGCTTTGCCTACTCCCTCTTCTTCTAGTAGTCTGGAGAATCTCAGACCCTAAGCAGCGTCGCAAATATATTGTCTCAGAGCCACAGAGGATTTTGTCGCAATTTCTAAATACCATCAAACATATTCCAGAGGAAATCACTGCCTTTGCGCTCGAAGTTGTGCCGGATGTGCACCTCATGCTCAGGGCATCGGGAGAATTATGTCTGCAAATATTACAGGGATTATGTTTGGTTGATACGTAAATTGAAACAAATTAAGTTCTTAGTGAACGATACTTACCACAAACTCTTGAAACGAAATATCTTGAATGGCCATCAAAATCTCATTTCATGACTAATATGTTAAGTTCTACTTGCTCCAAATGATATCTCGAAGGACATGAATAGTCTGGGTCAGGGGTAGAACTTAAAAAACAAAATATGATAATTTTTATATTCAATTAAAAAATAAAAAGATAATTGATAATATCTTCAAAAAAAACTTACGTGTTGTCGACAGACTCGATGTGGTAGCTGTTGCTTATCGACTTCTGTCTGGTAGTAGTAGTTTGGGCTTATTATGCACTCAACCCCGCTACAGTCGGGGTGAATGTAGGGGTGGTGGTAGGGGTCGGCTTAGGACTCTAGGTGAGGGTGGGTCCAATAATGGTGGTGGGTGTGTAGGTGGTGGCAGAGGAGGGGAAAAAGGTAGAAGGTGGGGNGATGACTGTTAAAGAACTTTAGGTGACGCAATTTAGTAAATGTTTGTTGTTTTGGGACTTCAAACATTTGTTAAGGGCAATGATACACCTTAGAATTTTGATAATGGCTTATGTTGGGAGTTAGATATGGACGCACATTTTGTTGAATACAAATATTTAGAATTTTGGTCAATGAATACACAATTCCTTTGAAAGGGGAGAACAAGCATTTATAGGTAGTCACCATTATCATTCCTTTTATATGCAGTGACCTAGTAACTAAATTTTGAACATCAATAATTTGTAGACATTTAATGATACTCAACAATGTCAAATGTAAGGGCTTAATACATCAATGTCATAAAATACTATGATTTGACATTAATAGATGTTAGCCATTAATGAAATCTTGTGGAATCACTAAGCATATGCCTAATGAGTTCAAAAGCATTAGTGTTTATATACATTTAAAAAGATCATGCTCTATGATTGAAATGCAAAAGTATAATCTAGTCCTAGGCTACTTCAATCAACTCTTCTAGACGTGTTATGTTAAGAGGTGAAGGAAATGAATAACAATCATCATTAGTAATGTCATCAACCAATAAGCAACAANTATTAGGATAAGACTAGTTTATTGCTCCTTGCAAGAAAAGAAATCAAATAAAAAATACAAATTTCGATCAATCAACGAAGTAACGGAAAAAAAAAAAGTTCGATTTCATTATCATTTTCATTTCTTTTGTTTTTCAGTTTGTATACACAACGATTGTTTGCACGAATTTCAAAGCATTTTTATAGCTACGACAACGGCTAGACAACCAAGATGTCCTGGGACTTTGTTGCCAACCACAGTGTAAATAATGAATTGGCACACCATGACGAGAGATTTGAATGACAAACCACGCCGACAATGTTGACTAACTGGAGCGTCGGATGGATTACTTGATTGCGGTTAATATGTCGATTTGTCTTTACTGCGACGGACTAGACCGACACTCAACCGGGCGCTTGGCCCACGAACTGATGGCACGGTCGTCACTCAGTTGGTCACTTAAGTCAGTCGAATTCAAATAAGTCAACTGGCAAATTACCGTCATGTTAAAATTCTAATTGTAATACACATATAGTATGAAATTCATATGATTAGTTAGAGCATTAAATGCATTAAGAAGGATTTTCATAACTGTTTCATTTGTTCTGTAATTGTACAAAATACGTCACTATGAATTGGAAGCAAAAAATACAAATAAAAGGATCTTTCATCAATTCTCTCTACATGAAACTCCTGACTTGCTATGCTTTCTTTTTCTCTTCATTCCTTCACTCAATTACAAACTCTCAGGGCATATTCACAAAGGATAATTTAGGATTCAACATTCTAAAAGGTGGTGCGGTGAGTGTAGATATGCCACAGACCGGAAGTGGAAGATAATACTATGGATAAACCTCTCAAAGAGAGATAACACACATGGAACCCAATAGAATTGTTATACAACCAGACATTCATGCACAAGTTTAGGACTTACAAGCATAAATGAACCTCATGATGGAGCAATTCAAGATCCTCCAGGTAGCAATCACCCAAAGGAACGACCACCCATTCCATTTGGAGGAAAAACCGCAGGGAGTCCATCCTCAAAGGACCCCACTAAGGAACCCACAAATTCCAGATAAACATATCAACAATAGTGGGCAGAGGGGCAAGGCGAATTCCAACACATCAATACAGCCATGTTTGCTCAGGCAAACAAGTGATGGAAAGAGTAGATGTGAGTGCTTGTTTTGGCCGCTCACAGGAGTGGTTTTATGCGTCAAATTAAAGAAGCAATACCACCGCCAAAGCTAAGGATCCCTCACCTGGATTCTTATATAGGAAGGACCGAGCCGATCGATCATGTAGCGTCGTTCGAATCAACCATCAGTTTACTCCAGATCGACGATATAAAGTGTCATTTCTTCTTAACCACCCTAAAAGATTTGACTCTTTTGTAGTTCAATGGTATGTCGATTGAAATCATCCTAAGTTAGTACAAGTTCTAGAGGCTCTTCGTTTCTCACTTCTCAAAAGGGTAGAAGCTAAGGAAAAGCTCAGGCACTCTACTCGACTTCAAGGACGAAGAAGGTGAGAGCCTGCGAGCCTACATCACCCTCTTCTAGAATGATATGCTCAAAGTTACATATCTGAAGTTTGATATTGCTAGAATAGCCTTAAAACAAGGATTCTGAAGTGAGTAGTCCAGGTATGACCTTAACCTATTCAAACTTGCTACTTTTTTAAAAGTATTAGAGATGATAAACAAGCACATACTCACCAATAAAGCTCTTCGAGACTTTTTTAAGGGTAAGTTGGGGTCATCTGACCATCCCTTGAAGAAGCAAAAAGAACTGGGGGAACCGCATAAGGCAAAGGATTATCAGTCCTCTGTCAGTTACTAAAATAATAGCTCTCGATCCCAAAATCAATGAAGGAATGACTGAGGGATTCATAAAAAAAAATGACATTATGATCAACAGTCAACCCAATATTATGAAAAACCGCATTTCTACAGGGAAATGCAAGGGTTGATACCCCTTAATGTGTCAATGGACGAAATAGTTCAGGCCATCCAGAACAATGACTATTGCAAACTGACCCCACCACTGAAGACGACTTTAGTATTACGAGATCTGAAGAAGTACTGCCACTACTATGTGACCATGGTCACGACACAGAGGAATGTCATCACCTTTGAAACCATATTGAGGAGCTCATCCACACATGGAAGCTGAAAGCATTTGTTGTCATCAGTACACATATGCAGGGGCAAAGCATGGCTGCAGTAGAAGAACCCTCAAACAAACCTGTTTGGGCCAACGAGGTCCACATAGTAGAGATAATCCTAACCATTTTGGAGAAGGACCCCAACCCTCTTGTGGAATGAGATAGTATTCAGGAGTGGTATGTTCTATCATCCCAAATACAAGTAATCATTTACCAATAATCTTTATAGTTGCAGATCTCCCACCGAACTATAATGAAGTGATCATCTTCACATCATTGATTAGGAACTACCAGGAGGGCAGTTTTTTGGTTGAGACAGGGAGTTTGGTCAACATCCTTTTCATAATAATGTTTGATAAGATTAGTCTAAAGATCAATTAGTTAACAGTGTTAGCAGACCTAATGTTCATATTCTCCAAGAAAAGTAAGGAGACACTCGGGAAGCAGTACAACAGTACAAAGCACTTTCTTATAGTAGAATCTCCGCCGACCTACAATGTCATCTTCAACTGGCCACTCTTGAACAACTACAAGGCGGTGACCTCCACCTACTATGTGATCATAAAGTTCCTAGGCCACAGGGAGGAGATCATGGTTTGGGGAAACTTAGAGCAATTTATAAGCTGCTATTTGCGAGTGGTTTCAAATGTTGATAATGAACCACTCAAAATCCAGATACATAGGGAAGGATGTCTTGAGACTAGTGAGACCATCATCTATGCACTTATGTCTGACAAAGAATTCGATAAGGTTTTTCTAATAAGTGAACACTTTGATATATGGTTCAGGAACCATTTGATACAAACACTTAGGGAGCATTGAGAGGTGTTCGCCTGGATCGTAGCAGAGATGCCTGATGTTTCAATCAAGGCAAGGTGCCATCAATTGAACATCATCCGCTACTCTTGATCAGTCTAGCAGAAGATCTGGTTGACTGTCAGGACTTTTGTTGAACTGACAGCAATAAAGATTGACACCTTGGTGGATGTAGCAGTAAGATACATGGTCACGAGCTTCCTCAATGCTCACTTCACCTACCACTAGATAAAAATACACTCGACAGATGTAGAAAAAATAGTATTTATTATTGTTCAAGGCATATTTTATATTAATAAAATGCTCTTTAGGCTTAAGAGTACTAGGGAGATCTATCAACGCCTCATGGATGTAATTCGATGTGTAGAGGATATTTTAGTTAAGAGTAAGTCACCTAAACTACACATTGAAGATCTAAAAGCGACCTTCAAAATGCTAAAAAAATTCAATATAAGATTGAAACCTTCCAAGTGGACCTTCAGAGCATCGATCGAGAAGTTCGCAAAGTTCCTCGGCTTCCTACTAACTCTCAAGGATTGAAAGCCACTCCAGAGAAAGTATAAGCAATCCTAGACAAGTCACCTCCATATAGCACTAAGGAAATTCAAAGGCTAGCTAGTCAGATCTTCGGCGATAAGTGCAATGAATTCTTTTATGCACTGAGAAAAAAAAAGTGTTTTGATTGGAAAACCAAATGTGAGGAAGCGTTCAGGAACATGAAAGGTTACTTAGCATAATCACCACTGTTCTTAATCCTGAAACCTGCAAAAGAGCCATCACTGTACGTAGGAGTCAAATGAGAGATTGTAAGCTTAGTTCTGATTCAAGAGGAGGCGGGAAAATAATATTTAGTATACTACACAAACCCAATGCTTTACAGCGCCAAAACCAGGTGCCCGATTATGGAAAAACTAACTTTTACTCTGATTATTTTTAATTACAAGCTTTGAACGTATTTTCAGATGCATTTGATCTGAGTCATCATGAACCATCCATTAAAGTTTATGCTCACTTGACCAAAGCACTCTTGACTACTACTAATATGGGCGGTAGAACTCAGTGAATTCAACAGCACCTACGTTCCATGGAAGATAAAAAAAGCTTAAGAAATCATCAATTTCCTAGTTGATTTATACGTAACAGAAGAACAAGACGAAGGAATTGTCACCAACAATAGGATGTGGATTCTATATGTCAAATATGCCTCCAAGAAGGCAACAACAGAGCCAGAGCTAGCTCTGAGCAGCCGGTAGGAGAACATTTCCACCAGTCGATCTCGGTAGAGTTTGACATCACAAACAATTAGTCGGAGTAACCTAGTCTATGATATAGGTGCTCCAAACCTTCAAGTGAGGTCAGACTCCTTACTGATCATGAACCAGGTTTAACGAGAAGTTTTAAGTCAGAGATGAGTAAATGGTAATATATCTCACTAAGATAAAGAAGGAAATCATCAAATTCAAGAGCTTCTTCATCAAGCACGTCAACCGAGAGAGTAATCAAGTCATCAACATCCTCTTCAAATGCATCTGTTTAAGCGGAAAGCCCAAAAAACTTACCGGGCCAACAATCGACGAACTGGATGCCATGAAGGCATTGATCGACGGAACCTAAAGTCGGGTCGATATATATATCCCCTACTTGGAGACCAGGGAAATAGTGGAAAGCATCAAAGATCAGAGGTGCTTTAAAATTAAAGCCGCTCTATACATATTAATCAATAAAAAATTGTTCAGGAGGTCGGTTACCTTGGTATAAATAACGTGCTTGAATGAGAATAAGGTTCAAGATGTGCTTTGGGAGGTACATTCAGGAGAATGTGGCATCCACTCTGAAGAAAAAACTCTGGCCTATGATTTGCGACGGTAAGGGTACTTTTGGCCGGTGTTCCTAATAAATGATGCAAAATTCTCTAGATAATGAGGACAATGTTAGAAATACGTGACCTTAGATCATTAGTCAACGTAGAAGCTACAACAAATAGTTAGTCCTTGGTCGTCCGCCATGTGGGGACTATACATTCTCGGGCCTTTTCCTTCGTCAATAGGTCAGAGAAAGTTCCTCTTGATAGCAATCGACTATTTTCCAAAATGGGCCAATGCAAAACCACTCACTTGAATTAACATAAAGGCAGTCTGGAATTTCATATGGTCTGATTTGATATGCAAGCATGGGCTACTGCTTATCATCATCACCAATAATGGGGCTCAGTTTGTGGAGTAGCAAGGAAGTACCTCAACATGAAACAAGGGATTGACCTAAAGTTTGCTTTGGTCCATCACCTGGGACCAATGGGTAGGCCGAGGCGGCTAGTAATCTTATCCTGATCCAATTAAGAAAGAGGGTTGAGGGGGCTAAAGGAAACTGGGCTGATAAGTTACTGTAAGTGCTATGGGCTATCCGGACAGCTCCATCAGTAACTAGGCAAACTACTTTGTTCATGCTAATGCGTTGGATGGAGCTAGTGCTACCAGTCAAGTATGACCATTAGGTTATTAAATCCCATTTTTGCTCTGTATTTCCTTAAATCTGTGATTTACTAAAAGAAGTAGGAAGCATGATTTACGAGATTTAGAGAGGTTTAAGCTTGTGGGATAAATTTGTTAAAACTAGCTAATAATTTGATTTAGTAAATTCAAATTTACTGAATGAATACTGACAATTGCTCAAAAATTAATTTTTGATTGAATTTCTTTCAAACTGACCTCCGGTCAGATCAAAATCAAATTGCTTAACATCATATTGATTTTAGGCATGTCAAAGATTGTTAAATCCATCAAGACATCATTTTTTAGTATTTTTTTACTTTGTATTTTTGTATCTTAAGTTTCAATAGTTTGTAGATTACACTTTACAATTTGCCCTTTATTTACTATGAATTTTTTATTTTTTTCAGCTTCAATAGTCTATAAATTGAACGCATGCAATTTAGTGTTTCCCTTTCTTTTTACTACATATTATTTTACTTTCATATTTATTAGTATGTAGATTTATTAATTAAATTTACTTTCTTGCTTGTAGATGACTTCTAGAGGAAGGGGAGGTAGACGTGTTGTCTTGCTGAAGTTTTGAAGCGATGAGGCCATGGACGTGGTGGTATAGAGGGCAAGAAACCAACACAACCTCCAATCTCAGCTGCCACATCAATTCCCCAACCATTCAACCTCGACACCACTACCACCACTAGTCACAACACCGCTGCTGCCACCAACCATGACACCATTAGCACCAACAATGGTGGCCAAGACATTACCACAACCACCAGCCACAAACCTAGATACGACCAACATTTTCAACATCATCTATTATTGATGTGCTGCCTTGTTCGAGTAGCAGGACCACTGTCATAAAGTAAGGGTAGTGGGGAACACATAATTTTTAATTTAATCTCCATATTACTTCCTTGTATTTTTTAATTTAATAGATAACTAATTAAATATTTATTTTAGATTTAGTCCCCCTACACAGGCCATCCATTTTTGTTAGAGAAATAATTTGGAGCAAGTACAATACTTATTCTTGAAGGAGATCCTAATCACAATTTTGGATATGTGGTTTGGTGATTTTAAGGTAAACCTCAAACACAATAATTACATTTATTTATTTATTTTTATAAATCTAACAATTTTAATTCATTTTATAGAAGTAATGGTCCGGGCCTCCCGAGGAAACACACATCTATTGGAATTTTGAGCATAAGGAGTGCGGTCATGTTCTAGATCGGTTTGGTAATATATGTCGGACACATGAGCGCCCTTTGTGGCTGAGAGAGAATGTGTTTGTTGACTAATCAGAGCCTGGGACTCTCCCAAGTATCAGAGGAAGAGGGAGCAGGCAAATTTGAATCCCCGCTCTAACTAATGAGGCATAGGGGCCTCAAAGCAAGTTGGATGAGCCCTCCACATAGAGGAGATTGGTAAGACTTATTTTTTTGCATTAAATCTTATTTTATATTAAATGAATGCTAATTATTCCATTACACCGACAGACACTGGAGAAAGGATTGGAGTCAACTGCTGCAGAGTTACATGAGCATACCCATAAGCGACAATCATATAAATCAGTCTTAGGTGGACAACAGACCGCAGGTGACCCAGATAATTGACAAGAATAATAAGTATAAAATTCAAATAAATATCAAAATTTATTTAGCCTCTCACTTTCATTAATTATATGTTTTATACAAGGCCTTTCTGAGGCTTAAGGAGAGCCAATCTCAGCAATCGACCTGTGGTCCAAGTACATCTCATGATCCTTCTGAGTACGACCTCTGGAAAGAAGCTGTTAGTAGGAAAAAGAAGGGCAGGGTCTACGGGTTGTGGTCCAAGGCACCGTCCTATGATGTTTGCCCAACTTTTAGCACATCCGGTGCATCCACTTCCACTTCACATGAGGAGTCGATCCATTTTCAGCTTGCTGCTGAGGTTGCTACCCAAGTGGCCGACCTAAGATTGAAGATGAGGGCAGAGATCAAAGCGGTGCTGCGTTCAGAACTATAGAAAAGGAAGGAGCCAGTGTTGGATGAGGGTGGGGATGATGATGATGAGAAGAGGAACAAGATGATGATGAGGATGAGAAGGGGGTTATTTTGTGTATTTAAAAAAATTATTTTTAGCAAACATTAGTTTTATTGTTCACTTGTAAATTTTGTTAGTTTTAATTCAATTTTTTTTCTTTTATTTATGTATATGATTTAATCATTCATTAGTTTTGTTATAGTGTTGTGTTTTATTTTGATTGATCTGTTACGATTGTAGGTGCATAGATTGTAGCATTGAAAGAATGCTTTTTTTTTCTGTGGTATAGGTTTTCAACGGCTTATTGATGGTTTATTAAACAAGCGATGGTTTTCTGATGGTCTATTGAACAAACGACGTATGGGCAAAGTGCTGCACATTTGCTACAGACAATGCCATCTGTAAACTTCCACGGTTAACCGACGATTTGGCGGTAGTTTACCGACAGAACCACTACACTTTTCTGATGGAACTACAACACTTTGCATACGGACGTTGTTTTCGTTTATATAATCTCAATGAAGCAATTGTTAAACATGACATGTTTTTGAATCTATAGCGACAGTCATGGAACTTTGTTTAACCGTCAGTTAATGTAAGTTGTCGTTAAATCTATCAGTAATTTAATTACTGATAAACGGTTTTGATATGCCGGCTTATTCATGTCTAAATCATCGGGAAATATATTATCAACGACATTTGACCGTCGATAATAAACTAAATTCCTATAGTGTTAGTAGGCCTGAGAGAATCCACATTGGAAGAAGCCACCTTAACACCACTATGTTGCTTCTTAAGTGCTGAGATTTCTGCTTGGAGTGACAAAGTGTCTCTCGTTCTATAAAGAAGCATGTTGAATTGAATAGGTCGCATTGTAGCACCAATGGAAGCAGTGTCAAGGTGTTGGACTAAGTGAGATTTCTACTTGGAGTGATAGAGTGTCGCATGTTCTATAAGGAAGCATGATGGATTGAATAGGTGGTGTTGTAGCACTAATGGAAGCGAAGCCATGGTGCTAGAATAGGCGGTGTAGATGCTCCATAGTGGTTCTGAAGGGGGCACCCAGACTCCCATACTTGGCGTCTTGGCGCTAGCCGCTATTACACACATGTGGCGCCTAAGCATCCAACAGAAGACACCTAAGCATCCATAAGGTGGCGCCTAGGCGCCACTCAAGGTAAATTGGTCTTATTGGATTGGGTGCTCTATTGGCCAATGTCTGACCCAATTTCCTCCTACTTCGCTCTAATATTTGTTGATGTGTCTTTAAAACTCTCATAAATACTTGTAACCAGCAATTGCACAAAAACACCTGTAAAAGATAAATATAAACAAATAATAAAAAAAATTGAAAGAAAGTTTATAAATTTTTTAATACATAATTCACTCATGCCCATGTCTCTAAATAACACATCAAAACAACCAAAGGGAAAACTCAAAATTAATTGTGATGATATCATCACAAAGAATTTGATGGATTTTTTCAAACATTTCTCACATCCAAATATATATATGTATATATATGTATATATATCTATATCTATCTATATGTATATATTAGCCAAGCCGATCAGTGTTTCACAACAATTACAAAAGAATGCTATAATGTATAGAAAATAAATAAATAACTTTATGCTTACTTGAGTCTTACAATACAAGGCCACCGGTATTATTAAATTTAAGTATTTATCTATCTTATTGATCTTTTATATGGTCCTTTGATCCCCCATAATCAAAAAACAGTCTAAATGGCAAGAAATTTGTGCAAAAAAATAGGAAAATGTAGACAGACCTCAATCAGTAGGTAACTAAGCAATAAAAAAAACAGAAGAAGAAGAAATTATCTCAAACTGCAACTTCAACAGTAGAACAACAAGCAAACTAGAAAACTGATTGTCTTCTCAAAGTTCTTCATCAATGCATCCACAGAGCTAACCATAAAACATACTTCCCAAATCAGAGAAAGTGAAAAAACAAGATCTTTGTCAATACAGCATCACCACAAAAGCATATTTTATAAACCACAAATTATGAGAAGTAAGAAGATGCCAGAAATAGTAAAGAGTGGCTTCTAAGAAACTGCAGCAGCCAAGAGACTGGGCGAAGCCTAAACCATTCAAAACTAGAAGAGCAGTTAGGTGAAAGGAAACAAAAGTAAAGAAGCATTAAGATTCCTTCCAAAACCAGTAAGTTGATATCAAGATGAAAATGATCTAAATATTTACAAAATTGCAATCCAAAGAGTATTTGAACTTAGAAAGCCAACAACAAAGAAGTATTTGAACTTATCAAGTCGGGAAAACTCAGAACAAAAACACAAATTAATCCAACACAACAGCAAGATAATCTAACTAGAAAAACCCAAAAAAAGGAAACATTAAAGATCATAAAGAGCTTTACTAACATGGTTGAAAATTGGCAAGGAATAATATTTAATGCATTTAAGAATAACAATGTCCACAAGCCACAATAGCAAGATACTACGTTAAAAGAACTAGGAATCGAATCTTCTTGCATTTATCTGAAAAAAGGAATTAACTTTTGCAAGAAAATTCACTTTCTTAAGATTACACTAATCATCATTTGCTTGTCTAAATTGGAATTCATGAACATGTTAATATTGATTTTAGAGAAGGTTTAAGGAGTTATTATCATAACACACCTAATATTAGGCCAAGTATGCATATTGGAAAGTTTTAATGTGTTTATTAATCTATTTCTANTAAAAGGAATTATTTTTTGCAAGAAAATTCAGCTTCTTAAGATTACACTAATCATCATTTGCTTGTCTAAATTGGAATTCATGAACAAGTTAATATTGATTTTAGAGAAGGTTTAAGGAGTTATCATCATAACACACCTAATATTAGGCCAAGTATGCATATTGGAAAGTTTTAATGTGTTTATTAATCTATTTCTAAGGGGAACAAAAAAAAGATATTTGACATTTACAAATAATACAAAAATCGGCCTTGTTGGCTGAAAGTGACTAAAGGCTGGATCTTTTAGAAGTTACATTCATGAATGAGATCCCAAGCCACAGTCCCCATCTTTCCCTCTCTCAATGATCTGTCCCTATCACAGCGCGCAGCCCGAGACAATCACAGACTCACTGGCCTACCCTCACCCAATCCTACCAGGGAAGAGAAAGAAAGCTTGCTTCCATGCAACTATTCTCCTGAAAAAATTAAAAATAAAAACTGTTCCTTTTTTCCTTTCACCACATAATGTGCAAAATATCTTTATAAGAAGCTCACAGAATATAAAATTTTACTTGTATTAGTATAAATATGTAACCATAAACTTTTGATGGNTAAAAATAAAAACTTCCTTTTTTCCTTTCACCACATAATGTGCAAAATACTTTTATAAGAAGCTCACAGAATATAAAATTTTACTTGTATTAGTATAAATATGTAACCATAAACTTTTGATGGAGAAGATCAAAGCAGTTGGAAAAAATAAAGCTTGATTCCAAAAATATTTTTCAAAAGTTTGTATCAGGGAGGGACCAGCAATAAGAAAAGAACACACCTTCAACTACTTATTCATCACTTTTTTTTTATAAAAAATTAAAATAAAAAAAAACAAAAAAATCCAAATATTTTGATTGAATGAATACTTAAATTAATTATTTTAAATTTAATAAANTCTTCAACTACTTATTCATCACTTTTTTTTTAAAAAAAAATTAAATTAAAAAAAAACAAAAAAATCCAAATATTTTGATTGAATGAATACTTAAATTAATTATTTTAAATTTAATAAATTATAATTTAAAAATTCAGATAATGTTCTGAATTTGTGATAAATATGAAGGAAAAATGAATGGTAGTTTGTAATAATTACCAAGGAAAATTTCAGGGCGAAAGATGGCCGTATTCTTAAACAGAGTCAGACATGGCACGCGAGGCAGTACGCACAACCCTTTGGCCATTGCCTGCTAATGGAAACCCAGCTGCCACTTTTTCCTTCCCCAGCCTTATATACCTTCAGTTACTCTCTTCTGCCTCCATTTTTATAAGCATACTTTACCCCTTTTCTTTCCCATATCAAACTCAACTCCTTCGCTTCTCCTGCTGCTTTGGGAAGCAGAGCAAGAAAGAGAACCATGGGGAGGGGGAAGATCGAGATAAAGAAGATTGAGAACCCTACAAACAGGCAGGTTACTTACTCTAAGAGGAGGGCTGGGATCATGAAAAAGGCGAGCGAGCTCACGGTTCTCTGTGATGCTCAGCTCTCCCT